>VXAY01003847.1:124484-268948 GCA_013399855.1 Oxyruncus cristatus | reverse complement strand
CCCCGCCCCGCGCCGCGGGGCACCTCCGCATCCTTACCCCCCACCACCACTTCCCCGGGCGGAGGCCTCCCCTTCTCCCCCTCCCTTCGGCCTCCCCCTGCCTTCCGCTCCCCGGGCGGGGTCGAGCGCCGCGTCCCCGCCCCGGCTCCGGGGGGGACGGAGCTGTCGGCGGTGGCTCTTGGGGCGCGGGCGGCGTCGCTGGTCTGCGGCCGTAGGCCGGTGGCTTCCCGGCTGCAGCCCCTTTTCCGTGCTCCCTCAACGCCCCGGCAGGAGCCCGGGGACAGGACAAGGCGGGGGAATTCCCCGTCACCTGCGACCCCCGCGGTGGGCACACGGTGCCCCGCTGGGTGACGGCGGCTGCCAGAGGTCGGGCCCGGCAGCAGCAGCCGCTCCGTGGGCTTTGCCTCTGTTTCTCGTGGCTGGCAGGGCCTGGTGGGAGCTCCTGGGCCCGCCCGCTGCTCCAGGACACGGGGCTGGTATGGGGTTTTCTGAAGTCACAGAATCCATTAGGTTGGAAAAGACCTCAGAGATCATCGAGGCCAACCTATCTGAGATGATCGAGTTCACACCAATGAACCGTGGGTGTGCTGGGTGACGGAGTAGGGGAGACGGGGGACAGGGAGAGGTGAGGTCTGACCTCTGAAAAGCTGGTTATTTGCAGGACTGATTAGTTTTTAATTTTTTTTTTTTTAACTTCGTATTTAGTGGTACCGTCAAGTTTCAGACAGAAATCCCCAAAAATGAGTGGGTACTTAGGCGAGTGCCGTAGAAAAGTACCAGGGTAAGAAATATGGAAGGAATTGAAATAACATATACAGGTTGAGAGACGGTTGTTTTCATTCATATGTATCTGGAAGTGTTACACTTTTCTGTGACTTCATTTTTTTATTTTATTTTATTTTTACTTCCTGCCCAGTTCTACATTTCTCCCTCATTTGCCTTGCAGTCCAGAAGGGTCCATGACCTGGATGGCCAAATGTCTTTCTTCCTTGCCTCTTCTATATCCTAATTAGGAACCTGAAAATGATCTCTTAGCAAGGGGTAGATATCTGAAATTTGGGATGTCCTTTTTTCCAAAAGGGATTTTTTTCATTTTCAACATAATCTTCCTTCTACACCGTCAGCTTTTCTTTGTGTCTTTTTTTCTCCTCTTTTTCTTTATTTCGTGCAATTTGCTTGCTTGTTGTGGGTTGACAGCTTCTAGCCATAGGCTCAGAAGTTTTGAATTAAAAGCCGGTGAAATATTAAGCCATTTGAGATCTGACAGAACATCAGATTAAATGTAAAGTCCAAATATTCATTGGTTAAAGTTTAGTTTAAAATTGTAATCTTATTTCAACTTTCCAGGCTTTCAGTCCTTCTTAAAACAAGTAAACAGTCTCTTTTCTCCTTTAGTGATTTCTATGCATTTCATTACTATAAACTTTGTTTTGTTTTTGCTTTTGCTGAAGTTGTCAAAACAGTTAAAGGCTTGCAAATAAACTTATGGCTTAGGAAAACAGGTCTGTTTTCTTCCATTACCTTTTGCTCAGCTGAAAAAGGAAAGCTCTGTAATTCTTGCTTCCCTGTTTTGATAGCATCTTATCACATCTTGCACTGACCCAGCAAGAAGCGGCAAAAGGCATGTCCTGCTGATGATTTCTTTCCCATGGATAGCTTAGTTTACAGTTTTTGTGATTTATGCCCACTCCTTGGACAACAATGTCTTGTTGTCTGAAACATCATTTAAAACAGATGCAGTTATTTTTCATTATACTGGTAGGACTTAACTCAGTGAAACTTACTTTAAGTTGTTTTTTAAACAACTTCTTATTTTAACGTTTTCCCTATGGAGAACATAACTTTTTTAGGATGTGTCAGAGGTGAAACTATTCAATTAAAAGCATGTTATCCATCAAACTTGTGCTGGATTTTTTTCAAACAAAATCTAAAGTCGTCTGGTGTTTTTATGGCCTTTGTTCAATAAATATTTTTACAGACTTGATAGTTGTGGGGTTTTTTAATCCTGTAATTACTTTATTGTATTTTGGAGCTGAATAGCGATCTAAGGTAATGAATATTTCAAATGAATTCTACAAAAACCCCAACCATGTAAAGTTCTAAGTCATGAACATTTAAAAAAAAAAATTAAATAAGTCTTTAAAGTAAATTATTTATCACCTTGCCCTTTGAGCAGTTGATATTGTTATGTGAAGAAACTGTTTCGTCTTCAGTACAAAGGTATTGCTCACTAAGTGTTTTTGAATCCATAGTATTCAGATCTTTCTTTTTAATTGTAGGATTTGGTGAGTATGAGTGAGGGTTTTTTGCTAGCTGTTGAGAAGATTTGAGGAAAAAATAGACATTAAAATATGTCATCCACCAATTGTTTTCCTGAGGTCCTATTAGAAAGAAACTCTATACACTTATACAGTCCTTTCTTTATTATGCTGTTCTTCCCAGAGAAGCTGGACTAAAGCAAAATAAGTAGGTTGACTAAAGAGGCAGAGGCAGTGACCTCTTTTAGTGATGAAAACTTCTAGATGTGTTATGTTAAACCATACTTAATTTCTTTCAGTATACTGGTACGTTTAGCTGTAAATTCATTAAGTCTTAAGCACTGTACTTGAAACCAAACATCTGTTTTCAGGTATTTTAATTCTGTTTATTCTGTGCTTTTCGGCTTTCCTACTTCATTTAAAAAAAAAAAAAAACAACAAAAAAAAACAACCAAAACCGAAAAATAATATGAAAAGAAAGAAGTAATTATCTCAATAGGATGGTGACAGAAGACTGAATATAAATGGTGTTCTTAAAAACACAGATTTCGACAGCTGTGGAAAGTCTCCATGAAATGATCTACAGTTAGAGCTTTGTACTCCAGGATAAAAGCCTGTGAAGCCCAGACGGACGCTACCTGCATGTACTTTGAATGCCCATAGATCACTATGTACTTAAGCAAACAGGCAAAGAAAACCTTGCACAGGAGAAATAAGTAGTACTTCATTTTACAATCACGGACTGGAAAATAGCGTTCAGAAGACTGTACGTGTTACAGTGACTTTATTTTCTATGTGAGCTTTTCAGAGTGGAATCTACTGCTCTACTTAAAAGTAAGCTGAAGGTTCAAAATATGAAAACAGCTAAATTAGTATCTTTTAGCAGAAGTCAGATGTTAGCTCTTTAGCTTAACTTTGACCTTCTGTCTTGGACCACCTACATTCTGTAAATCTGGGCTGTGCAACATTGTCTTTCAAATTACTTTTCCCAGGGGAGAAATATGGTGTTTGGTAATGGAGGGAATCTTGTTTGTAAAGGTGCTTGGAGGACGAGGGATGATTAGACAGCACATGTATAGCAGTCATGTCAGATTGATGTTTCATCTTCTGCACTGAACATGAAAGCAAAGATCTGTGTTTACAGCTTCCAAAGTATGAGTTCAAAAATCTAGCTGATTAAAATTTTTGTAGCTTACCCTGGAAATTATTTTCTGGAATTTCACTCTGCATTTCAGTTCTAAAGCGGTTGGATTATTCTCCCAGTGTCAAAAGTTAGAGGAGAAGGGAAAGGCAAGAGGGAGAACTCATTTTTGTGATCTCCTGGAGGGGGGAAAAAAACTCAACAAACCTGAAGCATGCAGTTTTTCCCCGAAAGCGAGTAATGAGAGAAATGCCTGAAAATAACTATTCATTGTGATCGCCATGTTATGGGCTTTGCATAGGGAAAGGTAAACTACATATTTAGTATTTTAAACAACACCAAATCAAACACTTCTCCTCCCTCCTATGGAGAAATTCTTTGGAATTGTACTTTTTATATTGTTTTGGAAGCATTTAGTGCTTTTTCTCCAAAAATAAATTGGGCTTTGTAGCTATTTTTTATCAACAGATGTTGTTATTCTGCAGACAGTATGTTCAGCGTTTTCATTAGAAAATACTGTGATTGCATCTGGTGATGAGTGTGAAAGCCTGTGTTTCCTTTTTAATTTTGTTTGCTTTGGTTTTAAGGAAAACAAAATTTCTGAGACACCAAGTCCTTAATGGGTCTGGTTTTCACTTGACCTTAAGGGAACTGCAGATTCCCAGATTTCTAGTTTAATTCTCAAAGGCAGACCTTAGGCTATATTGTGCAGAAACCAGTGGGTCTCTGGCAGTGTAAAACTGTCTGTGAATCAGATTACAATATAAATCAGGGGGTTTTAGGTATATTTAGATTTGTATTTTTTTTCTTTGACTTTGTGGATAACCCAAAAATAATGTACCCTGTATTTTGAAGTTCATAAAAAAGCCTGTATTAATTATAGATTTAGGCTTATGCTGAGCGAAAATTCCTTTTTAAATGCCTGCTATTGTATTGAGGACCAACTAAATTGATTTTTTTGAGATAGTCATAAAACGTCTCAATTAAAAAAGCAATTACTTTCCATTTTATATGTAAGAATTCTCTGAGTCTTATGACATTTCGAATCTCACTATGGTTTTAACAGGTATACCTTGCTTTTTGCAACTGCACATTGGATATTAGGCAAAAAATTAAGAAGCAATGTATATAGCCAATGAGTTCCTCTCATGTTTCCTTTTCATTAGCAGAGAAGGCACAGTAGCTTCTGTTTCTCCCAGGAGAACTTCACTACTCTAAATGCGTGATAGCTTCATACAGAAGGGATTTTAGGCAGATGAGTGGAAGTGTGAGGCAACAGCAGGTTTTTGTTAGAAAAATACCTGTGCATACAGTCTGTAAGGGTAACCCTTGAGTTTACTCTTGAGTGTGTGTTTGACCATGTGAATCGAGAAAAATGCTATAGCGTATGGCTTGAGTACTTCCCTGAGCAGAGACCAGAAGGAGGTGTTTGGGAGAGAACATGAAAAATACAGGAATCTCAGTAACACATCTCATCTTTTAAATACTTTTGAAACAAAAGGAACTGCCAGAGAAGCCCCACGGCAAATGTTAAATTTAGTCTTGCAGTCCTACCTACAAAAATCCAACCTGAAACTTCAACCAGTGAACTGTGTAATTACAGTGTTTGTATAGTGTTTTTGTAAAGAATACTGTGTGTAGTTATAGGGCTTAGAAAAAAGTCTGTCATGTCTTGTTTCTTTTCTCTAGAAAAAAAAATTTCATCCCTTTGGGATTTATTTAGTTTATTTTTCTGAACTTCTGGATCTTTCTGAATGCATTTGAATAAACATTTTTGAAAGTTTTTGATGCTTGAAGTATTGTTTTCAAATTTCTGCCTGTGAATAACATAAGATTGAGGGATGATGAGGGTATTAAGATTCGTTACCATTTTCCTGTTAACTGAAATGATGTACAGAAAATTATGAATAACTTTAGAACAAAAGAGGAATGAATGACTTAACTGGAGGACAGTAAGGATAATGACTTCTGGATGAAGCAAACTTGCTGAATGTTGGAGGTAGAAGCAGATGTAGAAAGACGTGTGTGTTGTGAGAATTTAGATATTAATGGGAGATTTAGGACCATCTGTGATATCGTTTTGTATAAAGCTGAGTTGACTATTTTTTTACATATATGTTTATATATACATGTTTAGGGCTTTTCTTCAAAACGTTTCTGGATTATAGTGATGTGTCACGTAATAAATACAGAAGCTTTTAACCAAGTAGATGAATTAATTTCTGGGGATTTGTAATATAATTTATAATGGAAGTAGAGGAAATTTGGGGGAAAAAATCTGTGTTCAGACTTTCTTTAATTATATTTTCTTCTATGCTATTGCCTTTTTCTAGCCAATTCAGTATGACCAAAACATATGTTCAGAAAACTTAAATTGGTTTGACGTGAGTGTTGGTAATGAATAGGTGCTGTAACATTGAATATACCAGCAAAAGTATTCATTCAAGAACTGGTATAAACCAGCATGTTGACATAATTAATAAATCAGGGGAATAATTTATTTTCAGTGTGAAGTTACGGAACTTTAAAGCTACCTTTTTTGACAATGTATTTGATAAAGTGAAATATTTTTTGAATTTTTTCTGAAGGCTTTCCCAAACAAAAGCGTCTTAATCCAAGTTTATAGGGCTGTTTGGATTATTGTAGTATTGATGGTTTTGTTTAATAGTGGCACTTGGAGATTGTCATTGTCACTTAGGTAAAAAGATTTTGAACTGAAGTGAAAATGTGATTGTGGTTCTGGGCTGCCCAGAATGTGTAGGTATTAAATTAAATTTGTGTGCTGGTGAGTTTGATGGAGGAGGCACGTGTGTTCATGGTAGCAGAGCAGAGGGAAGGAAATCTTTTTTTTAAAGTAGACTAACTAAAATAGATTTTATAAGTCTTCAAACGTTTTATTCAGCTTTTTCTGTTTGAACAGGTGATATAACTGGCAGATGAAATGATTTTCTGAACTAAAAGAAACAAAGGAACCCCCCGATTTTAAAAGTCTCTGTTCATTTGTATTATAGGTTATGGTTCCTTTTAATCTATTTTTAGTGGTTTGCTATTTTGACTTCTTGCTGATGAGTTACCAACTCAGTGTTGTATGTTGGCTCATTAACTTCCTTCAGGTTGTTTATGGTGTATGATACTAATGAACAAAATTTCATTTTATGATGGAATGTTTGTGGAAAAAATTCAGCGTTTTGATGTCATAAGGGCATTTGTGTGGTTGATTGTTCTTTGTGGGGAATCTCTCCCTTCTCCAAATAAATAAGTATCTCAAAACTCCTGGTGTAAACAAAGATCAATATATAGGTATGTTGTACGTTGTAACTGGCAGGATGCTGTCATTAAATATGTACAAGGAAATGGATTTATGCTAGTCTAGATTTTTTTTTTTTTGACATGTGATAGAAGGTTAATTGATGTTAAATGGATGCTTTGTTAGCCCTTCATCAGCTACTAAACTAGTACAGGAGGAGTGCAAATCATTACTACAAAAGGCCAAGACCAGTATGTTTTCTTAGTGAGGTTTATAGGTCCTTTTTTATCCCTCCCTTCTTTCCCTCCTTCCCAACCACACGAAACATAACCAGCTGTAATGGTAGGAGGAGAGAGCAAGCAGCTTTTCTAAACACACACACACTCTCGCGCTCCGGCCCCCCTCTTTCCCTCCTCATACCTCAGCAGAGTGACAGCTTCTAGATGTTGCGTGCGAGTGAGTTCAGCTGGTGCTGTGTGGTCTGGGTGTGTGGTCTCCAGCTCAACCGAGAGGCTGCTAACAGGGTGGATGAGAGAGAGCAACACTGTTTACTTTAATTTATTTCGGATGCCGGAACTGTGCCCGGAGTTTCTCCTGAGCTGGGTTCCACTGTGAGCCGTGTCAATCCCTCGCAGCTGCAGCCCAGGCTGAACTCCTCTGCCCAGGGTTCTCGCAGCGTCTGCCTCAGGTCCAAGCCTTTTAATCCCTTGTGACTCAGAAATGTTAATGGTATCGCTGGGTGCTGTGATTGTTTTGCTTTCACTCTGTCAAGATACATCTCCATGAAGATGTACCTGACTGGGTTCTGGAAAGCAGGACCTCTGGGACACCGAGGGAATATGCGAGTGTGGCTATTGTGAAAACAAAACTGCTGTCCTCATTGCTTGGCTACCCTAAAACTAAAATCTCTAGTACACACTTCATGGCTGGTAGGAAAATTCAGGAGCCCTTTCAAAAAGCAGAGGGTATCATATTATGTCATTTAATACTGCAAGTATTTTCTTTTTTTGTGATTTGCCCTTTCTGTTGCAAAACTCGCACATCCTCCCAAACTGAAACTGATTTTTGGCATGTAGCGTTGTCCTGTAAGTTAACATGTTTGTCAGTGTTAATATTGGCTTGAATCAACACACCGGATATGACAGGGCAAGACAAATGAGTCTTTGTTTTTTCTGTGTGACAGTGAAATTACCCACTTTTTTATGTTTGTTCGTCTTTTCATTATAAGTAGCTTAGTGGTGTTTTGAAGAGTTTCTTTCCCCCTAAATGTAAGATTTGTGAGCACTTCTTGTTTAAATTGACAAGTCTTTTATTATTTAAATAAACATGCATAGATTCTTAATATCACTTGGAATTTCAGCATTGTTTAGCTTATTCACTTCCCAGTCTTTTCTGGCAGGCTTGCGGGAATGGACTTTATATTATTAATGCAGTGTTGAAGGCTGTGGAAATTCTAGGGCACTGAAGATCTCCAGAGGGGTTAATAAATGTCAGTTATTTTCACAGCGCTGCTTTTTGGATGCTTTTAATTCTTGGTTTATGTAGATTGTCTGTCTGAATTTATATTGTTGGGAAGATAAAGCACAGAAAAGGTTGCAATGGTGTTTTTCTTCAGTTTGTAATGATTTTGAGTACAAACATATAGGAAACATTTTGCTTTGTCATCCTTCTTGGGGTCATTTGCCGTGTACCGTCACTGACTCTGTCATAGTGTGTTGTTCTCAGGGGACTCTCCAGGTTTTCTAGTGAGAACAGATTATTAGATTTACTTAGTAGAAGCACAAGTTTGTGTAGTTTAAGGTGAAAAGTCCATCACCGATGTTCTGGAATCTGAGTATTTATTACTTGTTTAAAAAGGCATTTCATAAATCTTTTCACTTGGAAATTATTTAATGCTGTGATGTGTGATAAGAGTAACTCACCTGTTGGTTTCAGATTGGTTTTCTTTTAAAAGTAAACAGCAACACCTGAGGCATACTGTGATTTGCACATGGGTGATGCTTTGCTGTTCCAGCCTCAAAATTTTTTATTTTGTGTAGTTACATATATGTGACTGAGAACAAATAATATTTGCTATGTGAAGACTTACACGCTTGCTTGTAGCTTAGACTTCCTCGGTTATGTGAGATTGGCTTCTGCATCCATCCCTTCTTGACAGCTTTGATTCCCTTTGCTAGATGACCGTGGCACTTGCACTGACCTTGAGTCTACCTTCCTCTGACAAAATCCTTTAAGTTCAGTGTCTGTGACAAAATACTACTGAAAACTCAGCTGAATTTTCAGTCACCGGAACCATCTTTGTTTTAGAAGTCAGAAACTCCATTTTAGAACAATTCAATTGCTAATTTCCCCTAAAATTTCCCTGATGAAATTTGTAAGGTGGCACCAGATTGTTACTCACCTTCCAAAGTTCCATGCCTTCATGATATTTGTAGTTTTTCTTTGGGATTTGAACTTACCAGCCAATGTAGTATGTGTCAATCCTGAATTTTTGTTTTTCATTTATTTAATATTCTGGTGATACTTCCAGAATGGTAAGCAATACTTCGCTTTAAAGAACAGATATGGTAGCTATTGGCATTTTACTTTATGTTTCTTCTCTGTTTGCCATTGAAAGTTGAATGGGGAAATTTCAGAACTCTTATTTTAAACAAACTTTAAACTGAAGGCTTACAAAAGTCAAAAAAACAACTAGATTTGTGCTTTCACTTATGTTGGACCATGTTTCATTGCCTCATTATTTGTTTTTAAAGGGGCTTTTCTTAGAATAAAGAGGGAAGGTGTCCTCTCTTTAGCAAACTGGATTTTTTTTTTTTTTACCAAATCTTTGTGGGAGGATAGTTTATTTGAGAAGCTCATGTAAAGACAAAAATTATGTCTATGGAAGGCATTTTTCAAGATGGCCTTGTAGTAGGTGGTCTTTGCAGAGTCTTCTTAACTCTTTGCACATTCATAGCAAGAATTATGACAGAATAATAGAATAATATGGGCAAGATCATGGGAGCAGTCAAACAGATGTCATCCATGTTAAACTGTTGGGGAGATACTGTGAGGAAATGAAGTCTAAGAAAGAAAAGGATGGGGAGGAAAAAAGAGGTAAAGAGACCTTGGTTAGTGTAGAAGAAGATTGCCCATTGCCAAAAAATAGTCTTGTTGACACTTCTTCAGTGAACCTGACTCCTCAGAGGAAATGCCTTGTATAGAAAACTGTCTATGCAATCTCCCCTAGTCTGTATGAGAAGCAGTCTGTCAGGAAGAGGGTTGCTTTTTTTCTATTATTTTTTTATGCATAATACATATTTGGAAAAATAGATTTTATGTTTTAGGGCAACCTATAGAATTGCAACAAAAGCTTGTAATTAGGTGGTTGTATTGTTTTACTAAATGAAAAAGTAATTGTTTTGGGTTTTTTATTTCAGCTTTGCTTTAAATATTTTTAAACAAATTTAGAAACTTGCTTTTGGGACACAGTAGTAGTATATTGCCTAGGCTTCCCAATAAGCAGTTCAGTCATTTTGGCTATTCACATGTTTGTCATAAGGAGAAGAAATATTCTAAATGAATTGAAGGCTCCCAAGCATTTGCTTGATATTTATAATAATGACATATTTCAAAGATTTCCTTTACTTACTCTCTGAAATAAATGAAAGCAATTGCTCTTTGAAAATAATAATAATAATAGAACATCTCAGTGTTATAGTGCTTTTGTAATGTGTTGAGATTTACTGTGGTATTCTCATTCCAGTGAGGTATTTTAAAGCAATTCTGCAGTAAGCATGGAAATACTTTGGAAGAAATATTAGATCTAGGAGGCTCAGCATTTTTATTACATTTATTTAGCTCATCATGAAGGGGGATCTAGTGCCAATTTCTGAAATGCAGAACAATATGTTGTAATATTACTTTTGAATTTTGATATTGAAACGAGCCAATTACCTGTGTGCTTAGGTATTTTGAAAGAGACAATAGCTGCAATGTAAGGGATTTATAACATTTTGGAGGGAGGGGAGTCAACCAAATAAAACCACAGTAGCTCCTATTTTACTTGGTTTCCTTGAGGTTTCTTCCTCTGCATATTACCTGAAGTTCTCAAATATGGCTCTTTTACATCTCTATTACTGATTAATATTCTACGTAGATCTTTACAAAAAAATTGCTCAAAAGTAAAATAGGTGCTTTATGTTGGTATACCTTTATCTAGACACATGCTGCTTCCTGCAGAAGGTGATCAGGTGTGCATGTGAGGACACAGCACCACTGTTCCTTTACTGCTGTTGTGTATCTTCAAGCTCTGCTGAGGATCTGTGAGAAGAGCTCAGAAAACTACATAGGTAAGATTATGAGGAATAGATGGAGTTTTTTCTCCTCCATCTTGGTAGAATTAGGCACTTGATTGTTCTCTAACATCCTCTTTGCACAGGACTCCACAGGAAACTTCAAATGCAGAAAGGTCTGCGCTTCTGTGCATATGCATCTTGTATAGGAATAAACAAGACTTCCCTTGCAATTTTGTGTTCTGATTCCTCTGGGCGGTATTAGGTTTAGTGAGAACTGGGAAGCTTATTTCTATTGTGCTGCCCGTTGTTTTGTCAGGTGATGCTGTGGTAATGTAGTTTTGAATGAAGCACAGATGAAAGCTGGGCAAGCCTTATGATGGCAGGATTAGGGATGTTGACAGAAGATGGGGTCACCTGTGGCAGGGAAGTGGATCAATAGTAGTGTAGGTGGTACTGGTATTTGGACAAGGCAGCTTGGAGTAGGGAACAGGGAGGTAAGGAAGAGGAATTACCAAGGTGTCTGGATTTGAAAGAGAATGGAATGGTACCACCCCTCTCCCTCCCTGCTTGAAGTTACAGATAAAAAGTCAGAGGGAGAATTGACAGGATAGGGGCAGGAAGCAGTTTGTCTGCAAGACTAAAACCTAGCCTCAGTTTTAAAGTGAGGCAGAGACTGTCTCTGTGCGAGGAGGGCGAAAAGCCAGTGCTGAGAAAGAAATCGTAGTAGAGCGCAAGCACGGAGCACAACTTTCTCTTCCATAGCTGGAGAAGACTGGCAGCTGATTTCTTTGTAATCTGCTGATACAGTCCTCTCCTTCAGTGCTGTTCTACCACAATGTCATAAACTGCATATGTTGACTACTGGCTTCTCTAGTGTCATATTGGATTGATGTAAAATGGATTTCCACTATTCTACATGTAAGACAATATGTTATACAATACTGTATAGCTTAATTCCTTTTAAATCCATTTGTTGTTTGCAAAAAAAGAGAAACTAATATTTTATTAAACACATAATATAGTTTGTAATGTTATGAAGGCAACCAGTCAAGAAATATGAGGTTTTCTACTTAAAAATAGTCAATCAAACCAGACCTACATTGTGTATGTTATCATGGGCTCTTACCAGACTTCCTTCATATACTAGACCTGGCTGACATACTGCAACTTACTATGTTCTTTCTTGTTTCACATTAGTTTGCATATCTTATTAATTAATTATCTAATTAATCTTCAGAGCTAGTCTCAAAAGTTCTCTGAAGGTATTAATAGTTCTGTTATGTTCAGAGTATCTAAATGCCTTTTCTATATTGATGAATTTGTCTTCAAAAATAGGTTTGAGCATGATAGCATTCTTATTGTAAATATGTGAAACGGAAAAACACATTTGAGATCAGATGTAATTATAGAATTCAGGTTGTTATTTAGGACCTCAGTATTTCAGATCATTGTACAGTATTCCCTGTATTCAGGGTGCATTTCACACTGACTTAAGGTGTGGCTGTGGACTCTGAAGTTGGATCAGAAAAAAGTGTAAAGTTTTGTTATAAGTGACCTGCAATGCATCCATGATATAGAAAGACAGAGACAAGATACTGTTCTGGTGGCATTATTTGATTTCTTTCACCATGAAATCTTCCTCCTGATTCCTGTCTTTTCGATTTCCGTCTTCATTTTCACTGTGCATTCCAACTTTGGAATGTGAAGAAAGAAATCAGTCTGTGGGAGCTTCTTTGATTCACATGTCATATCTAGCTAGTAACACTGAAAAACTTGGGGAGGTTGTGTAGAAGCATGGTGTATGTTGGTATAATGAATGTATTTTTTTATATGCAAAAGCAGCTGAAACAAATATGTCTTACCTAATTCTATGATTTTCTAACTGTGGGTGCTTAAAAACTGCAACTTTGCTGCAGTTTATTCTTAGGGATGATTTACAGAGTTTCTGGGTTTCATGGAATTGACCTTTTGCAAGTAAAAATAAAAAATACATCTCAATTCAAAATAACGGTAAGAGAAGCCTTTTGAGGCTTGGCTTATAGTCCACTTTTTTAACAACCTGAACTTTTAAAATTGTTCACACTAAAGTAGTGTTCTATATGTGTAACTGGGGTTTTGGAATACTGATGATATTTAGTGAGTGGTGTAAAAATGGAGAAGTTAGTGGGAGCTAACATGCTTCAGGTTATACTCACCAGCTTCTTATAGCTGCTTATAGCTGTAGAGCTGCACAAAGGAAGCTGCTAATAAGCTGTAGGAATTTGTGATGAATTGCATAGTAACCTAAATGTAGGCAGAATAACATGTGTTCCATATTGGTGTTTGTAGGACAGAGCTAATGAAACTGGTTTGAGTTGACTCCTAATTTTAGGTGCAAAGGAATAGTCTTCTGGAAATGCTTCTTCAGTAATTTTATGTACATTTTTGTTGATCTGTTGGGATATTACTTGTTGGTGATCTGTGCTAGTGTAGCGTCTGTAAGTCATGTTTTAATTTTCACAGTTTATGTGAATGTTGACGCTTTATACAGATAAGTGCTGGGGACTTCTTCACATGGAACTGTCCATGCCAGTGAGTCTAATTTTGATGCAGAAGTCATCCAAATATATAATCAGTCTATTACTTAGCTTAGTTTAGCAATTCTGATCTTTTTAAGGAATATAATACTTTCAAATACAGATTTGAATAGACTCATTTGAATTCTGACATAAGTAATTTGGAGTGTGTATAGAGTTTCATTAAGGATTTTGATATGTTTCACATTTTTCTGGATATACTTTGTAGTTCAGAACTAGAGCTATATTTAATTTATAAAAAAGGAAGTGCAAAGAGGGTGTAGTTATTTTTTATTGTCTTATAACTATGCGGCAGAAAAAGGCTTTGAGAGTGGTGTTCCATATTCATATTTATGTTTCCCTATCATTTTAGAAGAAGAGATTGAAAGGGTTGTAATAACTTTTTTTATGTAATATAACTATTGGGTTTTTAATTTATTATTTCTTGCCAAACAGATAAAACCAGCTCACATTTCAGTAACTGAATAGACATCATGTCTCGAGCACGGCAGCCCCCACTGGTAACTGGCATCTCTCCCAATGAAGGCATCTCATGGACAAAAGTGACAATAAGAGGAGAAAATTTGGGGACTGGGCCTACAGACCTCATAGGTAAGTTGAAAAGAAACCTTTTGATACTGAAGAAAGTAACATTTTGGATATGATTAGAGATGATAATTTTTTTTGCATCGTAGAATCTGCGTTGGGTGGTAGGAGAAATGCCCTTAACAACAAATATGTGCTTCGATCCAGAAATTCAAGGGTGCTGCCCAGTGTATAACTAATCAGACTTGCTAGATGAACCTTTAACCTGATTCAGCATCTTGTTCTGAGCATGAACACTAAGAGTGAATGCTTATTGGAGTGTACCAGAAGAGAGTGGATGTAGTGAGGTGGTCCTTTGTTACTTTCCCAGGCATTGAGAATCTCTGCATGGAAACTTTCCTACTACAAGTGTTTTCAGTGTATTAAGAAAGTCACTATAGGGTTGCTGTTCCTTGAATTAGTGTAAAGTCAGTTTGTGCATCTGCAACAGTTCTGACGAAGTGGGTTCACTGATTTAGCTACACATTATTTGAAGAACCATTTCCATTGCTGTTTTGATTTTAACATGGTAACTTCATTGTTGAAAGAGGTAGCAAGATGTTTTCTCTAATTCTCCTGGCCATACAGAGTTTGTTCATTACTGCTGTATTGCCTCATTTCCAGCTGAAACATCTTAGCTTATTTAAATTTTCTGCGTGTATCTTTGGCCCTTCTTCTTGCTCTTCAGTGAATCTCTCTTGGTTTCACTACCAGTCATGGGTGAACATCATCTTGGGTACATGCAGTGTTCAGGATATGAATGCACTGTGGCGTAACACTGTACTTTCACTTTTGGTTTGTATTTCTTCCATAGAGTTCTGTTTTCCATAAAACTTTCACTAAGTATCAAACTAATGGTTTTTGTTATTCTGCCTACTATAGTTCCATGATTTAATGCTTGAGGGTTAGAAGTCAATTTGAGCTTGTCATCTCGTAATTTAAGGTTTTGCCTCTGTGCATCATGTCTTTGTTTATTGAATTTCAGCTGTTTTATAACATCTACCTTATAGTGCATCCACTCAGTCTCAGAAGTTCTGTTCCACTTTTTTTTTTTTTGTAATATCAACTTTATAACCTTTTTATCTTGTAATTTATGAATATAGTGAACATAAGTGATCCCAGCAAATACCCTCTGGAAACTTTCCTCCGTCAAAACACACCCTTTACCGTAACCCTGTGTCTGTCTTAATGAACTGTTTACCCATTCAAGGTTCATATCCTATAGCTGCATAATTTTTGTAAGTCTTTTGAGAAGGATTTTGTGAAACCTTCTTGAAAATCCGAGTTAACTATAACTACTGGAATTTTCCCTATTTCTTTTGTAAGTTATGCATATGTGTACTTTAGTAGTCATGTCAGAGCCAATTTGTCTAATTTGTTGTGGAATCATGACTCCTCTGAAGTCCATTGGAATTTTGTTTGGCTTTGCTAGAGAAAATATTTCGTTTCATGGCTGTAAACGAAGATTCACAAATTCCATTCATGGCCACCACAATGAGCTTTATGGCCAAGCATAAGCTACTACAGTTTTCAGCTTCACTTCAGTTTGCTGTCTCTCAAAAAGGGAAGTAGTATTTTCCTGAGCTCCTAGATGGGGTTGTGGTATGCTAATGAATCTTTATTGAGAAATCCTCAAATAACTGATGATGTTTGAGGTGAGTATATTTCTTGTGTGTTTGTGTGGTTGATTTACGTCAATGACCTCATTAGTTCATTGGTATGATCCTCTAGAAATTGTCAGTGCTAGGTTCTTGGAAGGAGGAAGTCTCCTGAACACTATTCCAGCTGATCAACTGCTTGTATTTCTTGTGTTTCCTTCAGAGTAACAATAGTAATACATAGCTGCTAATAATTTTATGTTTTGAGGTAAAAATAAGTAATAGATTGCCTTATTTTTTTTCATTAGCTCAATTGTCAGCTTTCTCCAGTAAGTGAATAAGGTCCAAGATGTAAAGATTTTTTTTAAATGGTTAAATTAGGCATGTGAATATTCCCTGTGACTTGAGTGAAAATACTTGCAAAAGTGAGGCTTTGTAGGCATGAGAGTTAAGAGAGTTTGAGTGAGATTTTTATAAAGTTTATAAAGTTTGAGATGCATTAGAGTAAAATGAAAAGCAAGAAAGTTTTTTTCTGTATATAAAAAGAGTATCGCATATTAGAAGAACATGCCTTTTTGTTTCATTTAAGAGAGTGCCTCCTAGTAATCTCTTGGTATCTTTGAAACCAAATAAACTTTTTATTTGTAACTCTATAGGTCTTGGAACAAAAAGTCAGATCCAGGAGATTCCTGTAACATTTCTGTTTTCAAGGTTTAGTTGGTCTTTTAAGACATTTGCAGCTGTATTTTGCAGACTTGTAAAATTGTCCATATATAAGCTTAACCAAAATTGGAAAGTCTCAATAAGAGCATTACTTACGCCCATTTATTGAAAGACACCTGAAGGCTAGAACCCGAGTATGATGTTCTCAAAGGTGTTTGTACTGTGCAACAGGTTCAAATTAAATTTTATTTTAAGGGAAGTTTTCTCTTTTTGGAGAAAGAAGTGTCGTACCTGTACTATCAAAACTTCTCCCTCAACATTTCTTTATTTGCTTTACAAATTGAACCGTATTTAGTATGGTATATAAAATGTTAAGAGAGACTTAACTTTCTGTTGCATTTTTTAGATACAGGCAAAGGCTGTTTCCTGCCATTTCAGGAGTGTTGTATCTTGTCATACAACAAAAGTTCTCTTGAGAGCTTTTGGAACCTCCAATGAGTAGAAAATAATTGATTTAAGGATCCTTAAAGCAGTTGCTCAAAAATGTTACCCTACTAAATTGCTATTGCTATAGTTCTTGATTTTGAAGTATTACTTAATTGAAGCATGAATTCAGACCTTTGAAATTGTACGGTGAAAACCTCTTTATGAATGATTTGGGCAAAGTCTTCTAGTTAGTCTTGGTTCCTACCACAATCTTTTTCCCTTTAGAGACAATGCTAGCATAAAACCAGAACAGATCTAATAATATAAGGTTCAAACCCATGCATCATAAATATATGGGTTTTTTCCTCCCCTGTGAAAATTAAAATCTGACCTGGTTAAAATGTTGCAAATAAATAACAAAAATATTTTTTTTATTTTAAGGCTTCTTTTTGTTTATCTCTATCTGATTTTGCGCCACTCCCCCTACTTTATTCAGTCATCTTTTAAGAAGCAAATGTACTGTCCTTGCTCAAGTAAAATGAATTTCAGTTGTAATAAGATTCAATGCCTTTCTGGGTTTTACTTTTTGGATTTCACTTTCAAAATAGTTTTTGGCAGGGAGTAAGACATTTCTATGTCTGACAACCATGAAAACTGCCAAATTTGTCTGCTGTGTAATGTCAGAGGCTTAAATTGTGAGAAAAAGTAAGTGTGAAGCTTTGGTACTGAGCCACATACGCTGACCCTTTTCTGTCTGTAAGTATTTTTTAAATTGGTCAGAGCTTTCTAGAAATTAAAAACAAAACCCAAGCCAACAGGGAGGAACTGCTGTGCTTGTCTAATTTATACTCCAGTACAGCCAACACTCTAGAACAACCTTTTCCTTTTGGACATAAGGCAAAATATTCCTAGGTAAGGGTGTTTTTTAAGATGAACTTAATGAGGTTGTTCTCCAAATCAATACTATAGAAATTAGGATGTTGCCAGTGTTTCAGGACAGCAAAACTCCAGTTAAGAATATTAAAATTGTTCTAGATCTGAGAAAACGATCCTTCTGTTCCAGCAAACGGAGTCCTGATCTGACCAGAACCAGTCAAATTGATTGGTTGGATTGGCCAGACTGATTTGACATAAAATCTGAGGAAGCCTTGGATCTTATATAGAGGTGTACCATGACTTTTAAGTGTTTAAGAGGTGTTCTTAAACACTAAAACTTGACAAGTTTTAGTATACCACAGTCTCTATCTATGAGAAAAGACTTTGATGTGTTTCATAGTTTGTCATTTTTGGTTCTGTTGTGAGAGAGTATAGAAGAGGGAATAGATGGACACTACCCAATTATTCTTTCGTATAACCAGGGCAGTTTATTCATCAGAATCAGTCTTGCATCATGGATTTTGTACAGAAGAGATTGGTGCAGAATACTTGTCAATATTACTTTGACCAAAGAACCATTCTGTGTTCACCAAAGTACTACTAAACAAGTAAAGCTGAAGAAACATTGTTCATTGTGAATGTTACAGAGTGTCCTTTTTTTTTTTTTTTTTTGCGAAGTTGTGTAGACTGAACCTGTGAAACATTTGTTGCGAGCAGTTCTCATGGACGTTTCACAGAAATATGGAACTGAACAGCAATTCTCTAGTGTCTTGCAAACAGAAAAATCTGTTGTGCTACATGAAGTCCCAGTAATCGACAAGTGGTAGAATAGATTAAAATAAGTTCCAAGGAGCGCTGCATGTGTCTCATGAAGTGTCACTGGGACAAAAGACCTGAAGTCACCTAGGGAACATCTGAAAAATTTATTTGTGACTCCTTGATTGTAATTGACTATAGGGGGCTGGTGAAGAGTCATATATTTATGTGAAATATGTGAAGTATCATAAATGTATTTGCATTATGGGATTTCAAAAGCCACTTCTATTCACAGTAGGGTATTTTTTTTTTTTTTCTTTTCCTAGGTTTAACGATCTGTGGACACAACTGTCTGCTAACTGCTGAATGGATGTCTGCCAGTAAAATTGTGTGTCGAGTTGGACAGGCTAAAAATGACAAGGGAGACATTATTGTTACTACAAAGTCCGGTGGCAAAGGAACTTCAACTGTTTCCTTCAAACTGCTTAAACCTGAGAAAATAGGTATATTTCTTGTTCAAATCCACATCTGTTTTCTTTGCTAAACAAATATATGACTGAGTGTCTCTCTATATAAAATGTGTGTTTGAAATGGATCCACCTCAGGATGATTTTCTGTTATTTAGAAAACAGTGTATCAGTAAAATGCCCAAATATATGTAGAGACAAAGGCATCATATATGTAAATTAATTCTTTCTCAAATCCTGATAAACCCCTCAATGACTAATGAAAAGTAGCCCTTTATTTTTCTGCAAGAAGTAGCACTTAACTTCTAAATTTTAAAAAATTTAATGACAGATCCAGTAATTACTCTTAAGTAGTGTACTAGATAAATTCAAAATACAGACCAACTCATGAACTTTACACCTAAATTCTGAGCTGACAGTTAATCATTTAAAGAAAGTTGAGTCATCAGTTCCGTTTTCTTATTTGTAATTCAAACCATCCTGCAAGATGGAAAGCCTTAAGTATTTTTCCTGAGATGCTTAACCGCTGAAATGATGTTGCCAGGCAGTCTAGGACCTCTACTTAATCTAGAATCCAGTCTAAATACCCTCTGGATTGGAAATGTTTCTTTTAGGACTCCTCATTGATGAAGTTGGATAGTTATCTTTTCTAAGGCAGGAGTTCCCACAAGAATTATTTTAGGCTTTTATTCTTAGTAGTTAAGTGACAAATAACACATAATTTAACCCAAGCTGCACTAAGATCTTAATAATAGAAAGGTAAATCAAGTGAAAATTTTACACAGTGAAGTTTTTGGTGATGGGAGAGGAGAATTTATATTTTAAAAAACAGGTAAGTGTGTGGATTGAGTAATTTCTGGTGTTGAGTATATGACGGGTATGTTAAAGGAGGGCAAGGCCAAGAGTATGGCTGGCTCCATTTTCAGCTGAGGTCCAAGACCTCTTGTGTCTTACCTTTTTACTTTGTCTGTGCTAAGACTTTGGAAACAATGTCAGTTCTGTGTCCTTTGAGTCATCTGTCTTGATGTGTGACCAGAGTTCACTTACGTACTTACCTTTTGGATAATGAATGGCACCAAAACCCTAAAGTATGCAAATAAGACTTCCAGGTAAGAGATGGTTTTGATAGTAGTAGATGTCAAGATTTGAACAGACACCAAAAGACTTGCAGGAAAGAAAATACTAATACTCTGTGATCAGGAAAATGTTCCTAATGTTCTTGAAACTGTGCGGTCTGCAAGAGGGTCATGTTTGATGCTCAGCCATGAATACCTTTTCAGCAGCTATAATAAAATAATTTAGCATAATTGCATCCAGGTTGTTTTGCCATGTGTCTTCCAATATATTACCTAGGCATGCATTTTATATTTATCAGGATTTTTCAAATTAATTCAGTATGTTAGAGGCTGATGGTGCTGGACCGCCCTTGTTGTTTTAGGGATCTGCACTTTGTTTTCTCTAGGTATCTTGGATCAGTCTGCTGTCTGGGTGGATGAAATGAACTATTATGACATGCGCACTGACAGGAACAAAGGGATTCCCCCCTTGTCCCTACGTCCAGCTAATCCACTTGGTATTGAGATAGACAAGTGAGTACCAAATGCCTTTAATCCACTTTTTTAGTGGTTTTCTCTCTATGTGCCTTTGTGAATTCCAGAAAAGTTTAATGGTTTACAGGGCAAGGAAAGATTTAAAAATTCATACATCTATTAGCTGTTGGTATGCTATTTTGAACTGAAAGGAGTTGTTAGTGCACACAGTATACTGCTTCATTAGCCTCTCTTTTGAATCATCAGTTAGAGCTGTAGATAATCTAAAAGACTGATATATTGAACCTCAGCGATGTTTAGATTTTAAGGATTGGTAAATAACCTGAGGCTTCAGATTCATACATTGTAGTTATGGAATACCAACTGTTGCATTTGAGTTTCATGGGGCTTTTAAGGATGTTTAGATTGCTATCTGTTGCTCGAATTGTACTGTAAAATGTGATTTCTTATGCTACATTAGCTAGTTTATTTTACTGAAATACTAATACTGTTTTCCAACCCACAGTCTTCTTTACTTTTGTTCTTAAGTATGGTGGAATTTATGTCATTTTTATTCTAAAATAGAAACTTTATATTGAATGATAAATGGAATTAGGGGGGGTTAAATGCGACACTCTTAGGGCTCCAAATCTATCTGACTCCTAGAAATAGCATTGGGAATAATATTTCTCTTGATCAAGATACCAGCGCTACAAAAACCACAGGCTATTTAAAACTAAACTATTACTAAGGTCTCATCTGCTGAATACTCTGTGAGGGGGAGTGCACTGAAGAAAATCTGCACTGTCCATTGTTACTTTGTTCTGATGGGAAAGCTGCACTTTGCCAAAATGTGAATGTGATTTCCAGTGGATCCATCTTTACCTTCCACCCTCTGGCTATGCATTGCTCTCCTAGTTTGAATATGTATTTTGCTTTTCACACTACTAACCCACTTTTTTGCAACGAGATGGAGATTTTATCTCTTTGTTAGTATTTTTCTCTAGCCTCTAATGTAACTTCTGACAGGTACCTGTTTCCTGTTCTTCAGTTTTCCAAACTCTTATAAAATATGGACAGGACTGTGGACAACATTCCAACATCTTACTAGAAGACTTCCTGTCTCCCCTCAACTCTCCCTGCCTTGTCTGTAAATTAAAGACCCCATAATAATTCTTTTTACCACAATGCTACACTGGCAATAAGCAGTGAGTGGTTTGTTAGCAGATGCTCTTGAGTTGCTGCTTTTGCTGCTGGTATGATTGCTCATTGTTCTGTAAAAATTCTCTGGAATCCTTTGTTCCAGCTGTATCTTCTTGCATTTGACCATACTCTTCTGTTTGTTGCTTCCTTGACAAGTCTGTCGTCTCAGTACAGATGACAGTCTTTCTTGCTAATGTTTTTACCAACTATTTATAAAAAATTGTTGGTGATAAATCTGTTAAATCCTGTTGAAAAAGTGATGTGGGCCATAGTGAAACTTTACCTACAAATGTTCTCAGGTTTACTTCTCCATGGATTTGTTTAGTTTTTGGGGGGGTTTTTTGTACTTAGTTTCTTAATCCATGTGATGTATTCTATTGCATAAAACTAAGCTTTAATCTTATGGTAGCAAGTCTCCTTTAAAATGATGATATATTAATTTTGTCTGGTTACTTTTTCAATGAAGCTCTTAATCTCAAAACTCATATAATATGTTCTCAAACATTGTCAGAAGCAGTTGTGACTGGCTGACATTAAGACTATTTTTCTCTAATCCTATACTCCTTGAACAACATATTTTTCAGTATTTTATCTAGGATTTAAGTCAAGTTAACTTGTTCTTTTAATTGGTAGTGACTGGGATTTAAGTGTACAAAAGGTTTGAACTGTGAATTAAGGGAAATAGATAATAGGGGATCTAACAAGTTTTACTAATAATTACAAAACTGCCTCTAGATATATTGTAGGAGTAACATGTATGCTTAAAATATGCATTGGAATTCTCTTTCAAATGTTGCAAGGATGCAAAGAAAGAACTATGGATATACACTCATCCTCCTGACTGTTTTTTACATAGTCAAGATATTTTAAACATTATATGTACACACAATGTGCAGGCCATCATCTTTCAGCCTGCAGGTTTGACAAGTTGTAAGTATTCGTAATTTCTGGTTGATAATTTCTTCGTATTTTCCAAAACTTAATTGCAATTCTTGTGTCATGCAACTAACTAAGAATCTCAGTTGCTAAATAAAAAAATTAATTTAAATCATAATGAAATGTGAACTTGCTGATTATTAAAGTCACAAATGTATTTGTAAAAAAGTGTTTGCGTACATTTTTTCTCCTGCCTTCCTAGCAGTTGTTCATTCATCTTTTTAAACTCAGAACTGATCCAATCAAGTAAGGGTTTTTTGGCATTGCTGTAACTTAGTGCCTGTTGTGTGTGTACTATGAGGTATTTACTTCCCACCAGAAAATAGGTATTTAAAATATTCAATCTTTGAGTTCTGTGCAGAATGCAGGAAAAGACTCATACAAAGCTTTAGTGTTCTATCCCCATCTTTATGCTCACTTTAAGTGCAATGCAGGGCTGAGGCACCTTTCTCTTCCTGGCTGTGGTGTTACACAGATGTTGCCAGGAACCTTTAAACAACCATAGAATCACAGTTGGAAAAGATCTCCAATATCATAGAGTCCAACCTTTGATTGATCACTATCTCATCGACTGAACCATTGCACTAAGTGCCATGTCCAGTTGTTTTTTGAACACTTCCAGTGTTCAGGACTCCCACCACCTTCCTAAGCAGTCTGTTCCAAAGCCTGATCACCCTTTCAGCGAAGAAATTTTTCCTGATGTCCAACCCGAACCTCCCCTGGTGCAGCTTGACGCCATTTCCTCTTGTCTTGTCACTAGTTGCCTGGGAGAAGAGGCTGGCCTCTGCCTCACTACAACCTCCTTTCACGTAGTTGTAGAGAGTGATAAAGTCTCCCCTGAGTCTTTCTTCCAGCTGAACAACCCCAACTCCCTTGGCTGCTTCTCATATGACTTGCTCTCTAGACACTTCACCAGCTTCATTGCCCTTGCAATGAAGACTTGCATCTTTTAAAACATGTCTCAGTGTGTTTCATGTAGTTAGGGGCCCAGAACTGAGCACTGTACTTGAGGTGTGGCCTCACCAGTGCTGAGTAGAGGGACAATCGCTTCCCTGGTCTTGCTGGCCACACAGTTTCTGATACAGGCCATGATGCCATTGGCCTTCTGGGCCATCTGGGCACTCTGCTGGCTCATGTTCACCAGCTGTCAACCAACATCCCTAAGTCCTTTCTGCCAGGCAGCTTTCCACCTGTTCTTCCCCAAGTCTGTAGCATTGCATGGGAGTTGTGACTCAAGTGTGGGACTTGGCACTTGGCCTTGTTGAACCTCATGCTCTTGGCCTCAGTCCATCGATTTAGCCTGTACAGATCCTACTGTAGAGTCTTTCTACCCTCAAGCAGATCAACACTCCCACCCAACTTGGTGTCATCTGCAAACTTACTGAAAGTGCACTCGATCCCCTCGTCCAGATAGTTGATAAAGATATTAAACAGGACTTGCCCCAATACTGAGCCTTGGGGAACCCCACTAATGACCATCTGATAACTGGAGGTAACTCCATTTACCACCTCTCACTGGGCCCAGCCATCCAGCCAGTTTTTAATCCAGTGAAGACTGCATGTGTCCAAGTCAAGGGCTGCTAGCTTTTCCAGGAGAAGTCTTAGATAATGAAGGAAGAAAAAGAGTGCACCATCATTGTCTCTGCCTGAGAAATGTGGAACGGGGTATGAAAATGCGGACCTCAACAGTGGTGGGGCAGGACATGGGTTGGTTTTAGTAGTTTAGAGCTGTTGGTAGGTTATGTCCTACCAACATACCAATTGTTCAGCATTTTGAACGATTCCGGGAGAGATTATGTGATGCCTGTATCCTAAAGATAATGGTTGAAATCTGGTGGTGGAAAATTTAGATCTACGTAAGATTTATGGATGAATTGCTTGTTCCAAAGTACTGCATACCTTCCCATCTTGCACAACGGGTCCTTGTTTAATCAAGGGTTCCCTGACTCTTCTAACTACTCTGTCAGACTAAGAAAATCCATTCTCTGCAAAGCTCTAACAGCAGTCAGATCTAGTGGTGGTTAGAAAATTTTTAAATAGTGTTTGTTGTTTTGCGTGTAGCAGAGGTCACTATGGTGGATCCATCTCGTACATGAAAGCAAATGCTGACATGCTAAGTACATTCCACATCTGTATCCACCCACTCAATACAGATGCTTCCCTCTTCCCACGCCACTTTCCAAAACAGTTCTTCTGGGAGAAGGAAACCGATGATCTTACGCTGCCACCTAATGGTAAACGTCAGCTTGCTACCATGACATAGGAAAAGACTTTCTGGAGGCTGAGATGTTTATTTTTAAAGGGCTTGTATAGAAATGCTGTAAAGTTACCATTGAATGTGATGGGCTGGCTGGTGGAAACTTGATCAGAGAGATGCATGCAGAAAAACTGTGAAAGCTGTAGAAGAGAGTTGCAGTATATATTCCAAGCTTTATGACATTGAAACATAAAGTAACTGCTTGTTAGGCTGATGCATCAGTTGCAGCCACCAGCCTGTAATTTCTTAGTAGACTTCTCTTACCACATTCTGCGAGTTCTCAAATATGATTGCCACTTTGTTTTCATAGTTCTAATGAACCCAGTGCTACTAGGGAGGAATTGCATCCTTGTCTTGTTGCTGTTGGAAAGATCTCTGTTAACACCTGATGTGTTGTGTTTAGTCTACAGTAGTGTCCCTTTTGCTGGTCTTCTTGCACGCATTATTAACACAGTACAGCTGATACAAAGCCAGCTTCAAGGAGTCTAACTGGTACCAGACAGAGGGGGGAGTGTACAGCAGCTCTAGCTGGAGCTTGTTTATGCTGGTTGCTATTCAGAATCTGTGTTTATTTAAAGTTTATTGCTCCTTTTGACCTGTAAACTCCTGCAGAATTGAGGTTCAAGTTACCTTTTGGTGACTGTATTCTGTTTTGGGACCTACCTTTAATCTGCAAATATGGTCACATATGCTAAAAAGCACACTATGAGTTTCTGAAATTCTGAGAGCAAAATAATTTGTACAGAAAAATTACAACTTGCTAAACTGTGTTCATAGTCAGGCTCTGTTCATTAGTACCCATTGGATCTTGTTGCTCTTACTTGCTTGTGACTACTTGGAGGCTGTGATTTACACATGGAGATTCCAACTAATCTTAAATCTCTAGAGAATATAAATTCTCTCAATGTGCACAAGTTCTGTAAAAGCCAGTGTATACTGTGCTGTAAAGTAGGTTTATTGACTACCAAGCTGTACAGAACCTGAAGTTTGGGGAAGTGGAAGGATGGGCTCATGTGGCACAAGTGAATAGTTTGTATGCTATGTGATTTGCATTACCTTTACATGGAAGCAAGGACTACTGCGTTAATGCTATGTGGCTGTATTACAGTCACATACACAAAATCGTTTTGAGGGCAGTGGAAGTGTATGGTGTCTTGAAACCAAATGTAGTTTTATTATACTTCTCGTTAATATAACCAGTATGCAAAATCTCACTTTCTTTTATATTTAAAATTGTTGCTGAGGGATGAATAAGACTATTTTAAATTGTTAACTATAGGTCTAATACCAGATCTGATTCTGTTTTAGATAAATAGTGTACCTAGCAGAAAGTACTACTATGTAAATCCAATGTGTGTACCTTTGCTGAAATTGTAAAGGTAGCAAAATACTTGGAGTTGTCAAGGATTGCAAACTTCACTCTTTTTCAGAGGTTTTCTGGATTCAATTTGTGGCTCCCAGTTTCTTTTACATGATTACTTTTTAATAATGATTAAGTATTCGGAGTTGCTTCCTGGAGGGATTCTTGGATAACGAGCGAATCAACAGAAAAATGATCAATAGTTTAATTGCATGTCAGCATGGTCTAAGCTTTTGTTACTAGTTCATCTTCACCCTGTAATTCTGAAAAGAGTAAAATAGAAATACTTTCTCAAGTTAAATATGGGCTTGTTTATAAGTAAGCAGTAAGCAAGTTTTCATGAGAGCAACTTCCAAAAACTGACTTATTTAATTTACTAATGGAAGTTAATGAAACAAACTTGTGTGTATGTGGAGTCAGCCAGTCTCTTTTTAGATGCATCTGGCCAGACATTCTAGAAATACAGTTGCTTTCAGTTTGAGCATTTTAGCGAGCAGTTTGTTGTGAGGACAGCTGTAACAAGTCATTCCAAGCTCCCCATATCTGTTAGTGGAAAAACTACTGGTAAAATTTACGATAAAAATAAGGATACTATACCATGGAGTATAACATATTGTTAACATACCTCACACATTCACATTCATGTTTCTACTCTGTTGTGACTATGTCTGAAATATGTCCGCACAGATAAAAGCATTGTTAATTTATGGTTCTACACAAATGCATCTGCTGGAAGAAAACTCCTAATAACTTTTCAAGACAGTCAAACATCAAATTGAAAAAAATCCCTTCATTAATATCCCACTGCCTGTGGGCAAGATTCATTTGCAGGAATTGATTACATGTCTAGCTTGGTCTTTCTCAAGATAAATATATATATATATATATATATATGTAGAATAGGGTGTTTTTTCCCCCTAGGAATTGTATAGTTCACGTCTTATAAACTTGCAATAATAAGTAGCATTTGGTAATGGTGTATTTGAATGTGTGTGCTTTTTGTCTTATATCAGTTTTTTTGGTTTCTGGGAACATACATGGAAGTTCGGAAAAATATGAGCAAAATTCTGCTTCTGTATTGTGTGCATCCACTTTAAGTAGTGCTTGCACAGAATGTCTGAGTCTCTTCTCAGATAAGTCAGATTTATTTTCTTGCTTTTATTTTTTTCAGCATTAGAAAATGTAATGTTCCAAAAAGATGCTGCCATGTGTGGATCTAATACAAACACTTTTATGTACAGCTGTACCATGTATCACGTATGAAGTTCATGTGCCTCCTGGGCCCTTTAACTAATTTCAGTGAAAAATAAGATATCTTAAATTTTCTTCAAATGAATAAATTGAAACTTTCTTCTTATTCTTACATAAATCAGCAATTTCTTCTTACTGTCATTCATGAAATTTAAGTTCATTGAAAATCCTCAATCTTGCTACTTAAGTTTCTAAGTTTTGTTTAACATTATCACTTTTTCATTGAACACAGAGAAATGTTGGGACCTTCATTTTTAGTTGCTACATTTGTTTCTCACGCTATTTCCCCTGTATCTCTACTTTTCATATCTGTCATCGCTTTTCCTTGCATCTCATTTGATTTTTTTTTTTTCTGGTTTTTAAAAAGTGTTGTTTCATACCCCTGCTGTAATCAGGTGCTACTGATGAAAGACTTCTGTGCCATGTCATTATGTACGTAAGTCCTTTGTACCTGCTTGTGCTAATGGCCATTTCGATATGAAAAGAAACTTCCAGAAACCAGCTCTTCCTCTGTATAATTGCACTTTTTAATGCGCCTGCCTTCAGATTTGTTTCACTTAATCTGTTGTTTGCTTTTTGTAATAAAAACAACTTTAACTGTCTTGAAACATGTTTAGATTACAGAAAAACTTAAACTAATAAATTGCTGCTTTTGTGTCCATATAAATGGCTTTTCATACGTATTAAATGTAATTCTAATAACTGATTCTGGGTTGCTGCTACCACCCAAGTTTTCTCTCAGATTCGAAGTGTGGCAGATTCGCATTTGCATACAGTATACTTTGCTTAGCAAAGTTCACTTGACTTGTGAGCATCAGAGAGGGATTTTGTTGACTTTTGAGTTAAATGTTGTGATCCAAAAATGACGTAATAAATTTTTAGAATAGATAAGAATATTTCAGTTGGAAGGGACGTAAGTCCATGTAGTCCAACTGATTGACCAGTTCAGGGCTGACCAAAAGTAAAGTTGTTGGCCACAGTTAGTTTCTGAAGATGGGGTGCAGCTGGCAGTAAATAATAAAGGGGGGAGTGCAGCTGGTGATGTACTGCGAATGTATGGTGGAATGAATATGCACTCAACAAGTGCTGAGTGGGTATCTGGACTGAAGGATGAAGATTGTCATGTTCTCATCAAAAAGTGCTTTAAATATTTTTATTACACAGTCTTAAAATAACTGGAATACATTTTCTATAAGAGTATCTTAGAAACTCTTTGTAGTTTTAAAAAATGCTGTTGTCGAGAATCTGTCTTCAAAAGGAATTGGCTCACATGCTTTCTTTATGCATTTGTAAGACAATAAAACTAGCAAAACATGCTGGCTGTCACTTGGGATATGCCTGTTTTTCTTGTGTTTTGTGTACTATGAACAGATAGTGTATTCTGTTTTGCAAGAGAATTACTTTCACTCTGGATTTCTTTCAGTGTTTATATATAGTAGAAATATGTTTTATCTCTCTTAATGTTTCTCTGACTTCTGCTGCACAGGGATCAATAGACAATGATGGTGTGGGATCACTTACAAGCTGTTAACCTGTTGAAGTCCTGCCATTTTAGAGTTAAATAGAAGCATTTTGTACAGAACACATTTCTGTCATATGTGTAATGGTGAAATCAAAATGGTAAAATTAGTTTTACTTATATTTCAGTCTTTCCCGGTCACACTACATGTGTCTGTAATAGCAGATTTAATGTTTTGGTGAGATACAAGTTTGTATTTCCATCTTACAGGAAAATGATTTGGGTTTGATGTTTTTGTTGGGGTTTTTTTTATGTAACTTTTGTAAACTGTTCACAAGACTATGTCTCAGCGAAGAAATGAATATTCATTTTTCAGGAGCAGATTTCCTCAAAAAGATTTGGAGTCACTGTTTCCTGGGATGAGTGCTGATTTCACAAGTGAAAACTTTTCTGCTGCCTGGTACCTGATTGAGAATCATTCAACAACGAGGTTTGTTGCTATCATATAAGTAATTGCTTTAAATGCAAGTCAGTTGATGGTATTTCATTATACAGCAGATGTGTCATTGGGGGTTTACTCTTACAATAATAGACCTGTAATCACTATTGTCTCTGCTTGACTACAAATGAATCAACAAGTTTGCTCAATGTGTTTCTGAAAAAAACTTCATTTTGAACAACACCTAATTTATGGTGGGTTTTTTTTCCTCCCTACCCCCTGCCCCAAGTCAGATGGAAGCTGTCTTTCTTCAGACTAAAGCCCTTTATGAATCAAGAAGCTAGGCACCTGGCCTAGAGTGGAAACTCCAAGTGTTAAGTCATGACTACTGGCACAGGATAAGGGCACTGAACAGATGACTAAAACTGTAGCTGGTATCCATTAGTTTTTAGCTAACAGGTAATACTTGTGGAAAATGCTGCGGTAACGAGTGTTGGACAAGTGAGTAGGATGTTTGTAAGTAAATCCCTTTTAAGTAGATCCCTTAAAATCTTGACCATGAAATCTTAATTTTTAAATATATATCACAATATGTACTTACATGAATGCATTACAGAAATATATTTTTGCATGTCTAACTGAGTTCAGAAACTTTGATCTTCTGGTATTTGGATAATACTGCGAGTCATTTTTAGTAAAGAGGATGAGCTTTTTTTGTGAGTTTTTTCTTTTTTAGCTGGGTATTCTGATTAGCATTTTAAAAGGAAATACCACTTTTCAAATTTATTAAGCATACTTTTTTTTTCTATCTAATGGTAGGTGGACCGTTACCTATCTGGGATGGGGGAGATGTTTGGTTTTGGGAACTCCAGAAATAACCATTAATCTACTTGGGAAATAATTGAATTTCCTCTCAAAATGATGCCACATTGAAGGGCCAGAACAACAGATAGAGAACATTATTACCTAGTACACATATAGTGACAGCATCTTTTGAAATCAAGTAACTAAGAGGAGTGATTAAAAATTTATTCTATCTGTCAGAATATGATAACTTCAGGGATCACCAAGTTTTTAAAAAAGCTGAGAGGATAATAAAGTGAGAAAGAACTGAGAGTGAGAATGCATTTAATGTAGTTGTTCTTAAAAAATTTCTTTACATTTGGTACTTGGACTGTTGCCATTTTGTTGCTCTTTCATGTGGGTACCAGTGACACTGCCAGGAGAGATGTAGAACAGATCAAGAGTGGTTGCAGAGCCCTGGGGAAAAAAGTGAAGAGCACATGAGCTGTTGAAGGGGAAGGCTTCAAGTTAATAGTTAATAAATGCATCCTGTGGGTTCACGGATGGCTGTACCACTGTTTTCAGAGTGCTACCTGCATGGTTCAGTGAGTGCTGTTAGTAGTTACAAAAACAATTGGAAGCATCCAACCTCATGTGCCTTTACACACTCACATGCTGCCCGGGAAAGAAGTATAAGGAGACGGAGCTCCACGGGTGGGATTAGACAAACATATCACTGGAATAAAGTGGGATAGCTCATGTGCCTGGTATTCTGTGGTGGATGGGAAGAGGCCACCTGAGAAAGATACCCGGAAAGAAGATAGGGACTTGACCTTCGTGTGAAGGAACAGCTTGAATAAATACATGGTCTCTTATGGAGCAGGATGGTCGAGAACTTGTTCGGGAGGCTGGAAGGAGTGTCATTACAGTGGGATGAGGAAATGAAGAAAAATTTTCCTTAAGCAACTTGAGGAAGTTTCCAGAGAGCAGACCCTGTTTTTTGTAGAAGACTTTAAGGTCCCTCATATTTATAGGAGGAGTAGCAATCCAAGAGGCTTGTGGAGAGTTCTGGGAATGACTTCTAACTTAGCTGTTTAATGGGCAATCAGGGGTGCTACTTTCCTAAATCTGATTCTTGAAGGCGAGGCAGCTATGGCCGCTGCTTTAAGAAAGATATGAGAGCTGAGCCACAAACCCAGGAGTATATAAATATTGGTGGCTATACAGCTTGAATGAGTGAGGTGCTTTTAGAAAAGAAAAGAAAAATCTAACACTTCGTCTAGTATCAGCTTAAGTACTTCATCTTTCTCGCTGAAAAAAGTTTCATTATGTCTTTGCATGTCAACAATTTCAAGTCATGGTCCCATCAGTCCAGTGGAATAAAAAGTGTTAATTTTTGCTTTTAAGTGAAGCAAATGAGTTTTTTGCATATTAATTCAGTTTGTATTGAATTATAAAATCCAAATTTTAGTGTTGAAGGTGCAAAAGGTGTGTGAAACTCAAGAGGAATAAATACTCAAAGGGTACAGTGGATCCAGTCGTATTTTGAATCTATTTTTAAATGAAGAAGCAGAATGTTTTGGTTGGTGTTTTTCTCTTCCCACTTCAAAATGTGTAATCTTAAAAATATTCTGGAATTGTATAAATATCTGTCCTATATAATTTGTGCTGTTTTTCTGGAAACATGGCAATTGTTTAGTTCTTGTCCTCTGTGTAACCTCAGGTATTGAGAGTTCTAAATGTGTGGTGCACTGATGTTTTGGTTAGCTTATGTCTGTTTTTTCCGTGAAGAACATTCTTTTTGAGAAATCAATATGGCATCTTTTTTATTATGAGCTTTTTTCACTCCTGGCAATATCCTGACCAATATAAATGAACTATTTAGACATACTGTTAGTTCATCAGATAACATGGAACAGTGCTTAAGAGGAGAACAGTACATATTTTTGTTAGTTTGAAAGTGCTACTGGTAAGTACTTTTTGTAAGCCCAAGTAGCTTGCAAATCCAGCTATTGAGTAATGTGATTTCTGTCCAGTAGATGGAAACAGGAAATAAGGCATAATATAGTGACATCACCAGTATAAAAAGAAAAATGCTTCTGGGTGCACCAGTGTGCTTTGTCTCCCAGTAGGTGGTGATAGGCTTCTTGCTGCCTGGGCTAAACTGTGGTTTGTTCTCTTAATTGTCTTTTTCTACCAACTCTTTTTAAAATGGGCACAGTATTGGTGGAATTGTCTTATGTTGTAATTTCCTACTTCATTGTTTCCTTCTCCTCACTGCCATATAGTTTAGGTTTTTTGTCTGATTCTTTTGTATTAGAGAGAGGGGTTTGACCTGCAGGTAGGTGGAAAGACCTTAAGGATGAAAATCATGTGCTACATTTGTATTTCTGAGCTTGTTCATGGTAGTGTTTTTATAGTAAATCCAGTAGTATAACTATTGAGATGACATTCATCATCAAAACCAAAAAAATTATATGCAAATAGTGAAATTTTCTTCACAACATAAGACTTCTCAAATAATTGCAGCTACTTGCAAAAAATGAAAATATGAAAGGAAATGTAAAGTAGCAAAAATTGAGAAATATTAGCAAACTAAGATAAAAAGAAAGCTACCATACAAACGGTGATGATGAGTTGCAATTATTATTCCCCTGTGAAGTGTCTTTCAAAAATATTTCAGTAGACTACATATAAAAACCATGCTTTCATAAAGCAGGAATGGGTTTAGCTTTTCTTTATTTCTGCACTAATACTGCATTCTATTACGAACTGTATGTTCAAACCAATGTAAAATATTGAATGAACCAGAAGTGAAAAAGGGTTGTGCTCTAAACTGCAGAATTAAACAGATGTCATTATTAAAGAGACTGCTAACATCTCACTAGATAATGTAGTGTACTAAGTTTATGAATTATGCAGTCACCTATTTAACATAGTACAGACAGTTCACTAAGAGCAATATTACACGTGTAGAAGAAACTTAATGACTAATTTGTGTTATAAGGAGATCTCTTCCATCACAAGTGATAGGAGCCCTCCATTTAGTATTGAAACTGAAAAAAACAAAATTTGTGGACTAAGAATAAACTGTCATTATTTAAAAGCACACTTATTAGCAATTTCTTGGTCTGTAATAGTTGTTCTGAAAGTAACTGGTTTTATTTTCCTAGTAGTTCGTTCTGTTTATTCATTAGCTGACCTTATTTGTTGTTTGAATGTCATGGAGGTTTTCTTGTTTGTTTTCAGTTTTGATCAGCTCAAAACGGCTGTTGTGAATTTGAAGAAACAAGCCAATAAGAAAAACGAGGGGAGTCTAGCTTATGTGAAAGGAGGTCTCAGCACATTTTTTGAAGCACAAGATGCTTTGTCAGGTAAAGATGCTTTGCACTTACTAAATACAGCATAATATGTGCATGTATGGTTGTATTTCTTATTAAAAATACGGTTTTCCTTCATGGTCTATACTAAAAGTGTTAATGAGCCCAAAATCTGTGTTGTGTTCCCGGAACCGACTAGCTGATTGTTGTGGTATATTTGCAAAAGAGGGCATCAAATGTACCGTACAGGAATTGGAGGCATTTGATGAAACTGCTTAGACCACAAATGCAAGAAAGAGAAGAAATGTTAAACTGGAGATAATATTAAGATGACTTGCAAACTGTAGCAACAGAAAACTTGATTGTATGATCCAGTAGTCAGGTGGTAATATTTTTATGAATATCAAGGTCACTCTTACTTGGGCGAATCAGACAGCCTTTATATTCTGTTTACCATTGGAAAAATGAAGTTATCTTAGTTGCTATTTCAATGTATATATTTATGTTTATTTTATACACACGCACAGGCGCGCGTGTTTTTAAAGCATAAAGTGTCTCTCCGGTAAGAGCTCATTGTAGGCTGCTGGTCCAGTCTAGTTGGGCTGGGTAAGAAAGCAACAGTGTCCAGTAAACTATCCCTAATAGGTTTGTCATTTGCCACTATGCAGATTATCTCTCCTAGTCACAGATCATGTGTTACAGGTACCATGGAGTAAGAAAGCTTATATCTAGGCAAAGCCTCAGCCAAGCTAGCACTTTGGTTGGCTGTAGGAACACTGCTTTGGAGAAAAAGTAGTGCTGACAGACATATGTGTTACCTTGTAAGTTTATTTTTTGAATCAGCAAATACTTAGTAGGATTTACAGAAAGCTAAGGCAAACCTTAAATGAGCTTTTAGAAAGACTGAACACAACTGAATAATTTTCTCTTGTTCCAACTATTAAAGTGCAAGCTTTTTGCCTTTGAAGACTGATTTTCTGATAAATGAAGTCCTAGAGCAAGTAGAAACTTTAAAAAAAATTAGTGAAATAAAGGCAGGGAAAGCAAATTCATTTATTTCATTAACTACTGTATTATCAACTTTAAAAAAATTATAATAGCTGTATATTTTTTGCATCTTTTATCTTTATCAGTGTTATTTTTACCTGAAATTGGAGTTTATCAGTGAGCTCCTTTAGCTAAATTATGAACTCAGAATTTGGGGTGATTCAAGTGGTTCTTGGTGCCACTTTTTGTCTAACCAAAATGTCTTGGTTTGTCTTCCCCGTCAGTGATTCCTCCTTAAGGCCTCAAAAGGAAGCAGACTTGTAGCTTGTGTTGTTATACAGTGAATTAAGTTGGTACAACAAATGACTGGCCTTGATGCTGTTATAAAAGAATATTAGAGACTTAAAGCCTTAATCTCTTATAAAATTCGAAACTGTAACACTGAAGTTGAAGTGACTTATCAATACACTTACCAATATCAATTCTGAAACCAAATTCTTAATGAGGATGCAGTACAGGTAACATTTTCTTGACTTCTGTAACATTTTAGTGCACATTTCTCTGTTGAAATTTCATATTAAATGCATGTGCCAAAGTGGTTTTGCTTCTTTTCAGTCAAAAACCCCACCCTTATTGCATATGATTTTTAGCTTGGAATGCAGAACTACTTATTTACCCTTTCTTCCTCCATATGCAGGATACTTTTGAGAGAATGTAGCCAGAAATATTGCATAACTTTTGAAAGATGAACTTGTGGTAGATATAATGAGCTGTTAAGTTGGATGTGGAGAGGCTTCCAGTAGTAGGAAGAAAAAGGGATACCTTTGATGCCATCATCCAGCCCTTCTATCAGATGTCAGAGCTTTCTCCAGAACATTTGATCACTGCAGTTTTCTCAAATGAAAGAGGACAAGAATTAAGCATAAGCATTATTAGCATTGTTCTAGAGAAACAGCTCAGATGCAGATTTTTAAAAAAACCTCAATAACAAAACCACCAAACTAAAAAACACAAACAAAACCAATTCTTTAGCATGCACATGTAAATTCAAGCTTTTTAACAGAAGAACATTAAATTAAAAATCCGGTTATACTCTGTCTAGACAGTGTTTGTGCACATGATGGCACTTTCCTGCCCTTACACATGTAAGGGTGAATTTGTATGTTTTATTTTCTCCTTTAAAAAGATGCATACAATACAATATTTTTGAAATGCATTTTGACAAAACTACATGGGGAATAGTTGATATTTGAAAGATTGTTTCAGCACAAACTCTTAGGGATGTAACCATTGTTCTGCAAATGTATTATTTGAGGCCGAGCATACAACTGTTGCAGATGAAAAGGGGCTCAAAGGAAAATCATTATTGAATGTATTTATTCTGCCTTACAATATGATTTACATTTTCTGAGTTCATTTTCGTTTGGATTTTTTTTTTAACTTGCTTCCTTTTGGAAGATTTCTAATATCTTAATTTATTTTCTAAAGAGATGTTTTTCTTGAGGGCAGAAATTTAGACCATCAGTTTTCCTCTTCACATATCTTGGAACACGTCTTCTAACCCCAGTGGTTATGCTTTATAAGCTCCAGATCTGTTCCATTGTTGTTACAGAACAGAGCTATCTGTAGGCAGTTATTTCTTGTAGGTTTCCCTAAATTAGTACAGGATGTTACTTTTTGTAGGACGATCATTTTAGGAGGTATAACACTTGCTTTAGCGGGTACCTCATATTCATCTATTTGCACAGCTTTTATTAACTCATACGCATTTAACAAGGTTGTTTTCAAATATATTACCTTGATCTAGGAAACCCTGAATTACTGATTATTGTGCAGCATTTAGTTGGGACACTGTCAGATCAGTTTGATCTTAAGCTTGTTATCAGACTGTATTACACATTTAAATGAGTATTAGTATTTTCACAAATAAGCAATGGAAACCATAAAAAGTAGTCCTACGATGTTTATTGTATTTTGTGATTTAGAAACTGTTTACTAAGAAAATAGGAGCTCAAATAGGCCAGAAGCCTTGCCTGTTTGGTTTAATTTCTGGGAAAATAGAATTGCCTTATCAGATCCTCGTGTCTCTCTGCCTGTTAGCTTGGCTGACAGTTTGACAGTGACTCTGCTGCAAAGGAGATGTTCAACAGGAAGTTTGTTTCATCAGCTGAAGGGAGCTGTAAACTGAGCTGAGGGGAACAGGGCTCACCTCAACTTGACCCACTTGTCAGCTTCGGGGAGTTCAGCTGATTTATTTCCTGTAATTCTAATTGCAACCTAGGAAGTGGCATTCCTAAAAGGTTGGCTGTTTATATGTTTGTAGTTCAGCCATGATTTATTGTCATGAGCAAGTCATGTCCCACACAGAGGTGTTTGGAAAGTTGGCAAATTAATTTTCTTTGAATATAATTTTTTAGAAATGCTCTTTGCTCTTAGGCCGCGGTTTCTTCTTATTTAAGTGAAAGTAAAAAAGCTGGGAAATGACTACTTCAGTCGTTCACTTAGGCAAAAACATGACAGTTGTCTTGGCAAGTAAAATTGTCTTCAAAACATGGATATCTTGAACAAGGTTGAGGTTTAGATTTGAGTCTCTAGTTTGCCATGGCAACAGTTCTTGTGCAAATACAACTGCAAACACATTTTACATGATTTTCAGAAAGAAATCTGTAGGAAAGAAGCACTGCTGGCTATTACAGCACTGTTCCTTTTTTCTTTTTCCCAATTCTGTTCAGATGTGTGGCCTATGGGAATATCTGTATGATGGGCAATTTGGACTATAGTTGGCCTTTTGTCTACTGCCTTACTTAATACATAAGCTAGGATAATGTTTACCTGGCTGAAACGATCCTATATCTGGTTGATGCTTGGGGTTTTGATTTTTTTTTTTTCCATCCTATAGAGTATTTTCATCCCCTAAGGCTCATTCTAGGATGAGCACATTAACAATCCAGGATCAGATTCAGTCTGAATTAGCCTATGCTGTTGCCATTATGCCTGTTAAATTAATTTTCTCTGAAACTAAAACAAAAGAAATCACCTGATCTCTATTAAATTCGGAGTCAGAGTGGGAAGTTGAGAAGCTAAAAACTGATGCTCGTCTGTCATATAAATGTCCTTTCGATTCTGACTTTTGTCAGAAGGAGAAGGAGATTTGTCATGTTTGAATTTAAAGGGAGTATATAGAGCCAATTTTTCATTAGTGATTCTGCTTGCAAACTAGCCCAGTGACTAATTTTGAAGTGGTGTGCATCTATTAATGTTGTCTTTCTCATCCCACTTCAAGAGACACAGAGTATTGTCTTTGCAGCGTAAGAACAGTCTAGCTATTACAGGTAGTGAATTTAAATGTAGTCATTCATAGAGGTTAAGAAAGAACAGGGCCATGGAAACAAGCTCACAAAGGTAAACTAAGATGCTGCATGTGTCACCCATGTATCTAAGGGCATATCAGTCACTTCAGAATAGCAGTTCCAGTGCATGTATGTGCTCCGCAGTGGGTGCAAGTGAGATTATTTCAGATTAAGATCATGCCTCCAAGTAGTCATGAACCGGTATCTGATGTGCTCTCAACTCACTATCTAGCTTTCCGAGAGGATGCTCCTGTCTGAAGACTTGAGTTGGCTCTGTGCTACACTTACAGACCAAAGCTGAACGAGAAGGATAAGCACTATGATTACTTCATATTTTGTCCTTACATTTATTGGCCTACTCATGTATGCACAATGAAAAAATAGGCAGGCTAAATTAAATTAAGTTTGTTTGCTGAAAACTTGTGTTCTGATCTTGCAGCACTACATAACAAGGGAGGGCATTGAAATGAGAAATGTATTCTGAGAGAGAGATGACCTGACAAAGGAGTGCCAGTAAAGTATGTAAATGGTGGTAGGTAGTTTAGTCTTAGGTGAGTGCTTCCTTTTCATGCAAGGCCTATGATCAATTTCTGTAGCAAACCAATTTTTATTTTAATGCAACTCTATAAAAGCTAAAGTTGTGTGATCTTGGTTGATAATAGGCTCAAACTAGCCTTTCATGCAGGTTCTGGCATGGCATTGTCTAGGGGGTGTTTTTTGTTTCAAGCAAGAGATCTGATTTGAAAAAGTGTGAAACAGCAGTTGTCACAGTCCATAGTGAAAATTCTGTGCCAAGCTTGTACCTGCTTTTTTGCTGACTTCTCATATTCTTTGAAATCAGTAATTGTTTTAGAGATGAGAGCTAGTTACTAGAGGAATTTATCAAAATGGATGCAGTATGGCAGCTTATTGCTTATAGCTGCCAAAAGTTACCTGTAATTACATTTGAGCCAGACTTAACCTTCAAACCATAACACCAGCTTAATTGTGTGATACATTGTTCCATTTTGATTTCCATACCACTTTTTAAATGCATGCAATATTTAAAAGCTGCTTTTGTTTCTACCATTAGCTTTGACAGATCCCGGAAATTAGCACTGTGTCAGTAAAAAGAGAATAGCATATACTATACTCTTTAATTTTAAAGTGTTCTGATAAGGGCATGGGTCCAGTCCCAGAATTTTTATTGGATCCATAGGCAGAATAATAAACCATGTTTTCCTGTCTATTTCTGAGACATTTGCCTGGAGATATCAGACTTGCTTAAATATAAGCCCATGTGAGAACAATGTTGTTAGACTAAAAGTTTTGCTCTCTTATTTTTATAAAACCTCCCCTCCGAGCACTGTCCTTTAATTGCCTTCAATTATCATCTTAAGTTTGTCCATTTTCTTTAATTTTTGTCACTGTGTTGAGTAAGCAAGCTTGAAGAAGTAAATGCTAGAGAAACAAAACACATAAAGGCAATTAAAGACAATACTACATTTACTTCAGGTTTTTTGTAATTTTTGCTTGGATTAATAATGTTTACCAAAACAAAACCAAAACTGAAGGGATGACCAAACCAAACTAAACTCAGCACTACTGGCTAGGGGCCATAGGAAACCTTTTTTTGTTTTTAAGGTTTTGATAATGTAACGATGGCTCTGTTCATGGCATGCTGTCTTTATATATTGCTTTGCTCATTATATACAGCAATGCATTCCTGTTGAATCCATTCAGAGTTTTTACCCTACATAGGGGTACTGTCCTCATCAATAACTTTCTTACACCTTGTTCAAATTACAGAAAATCATTGATCTTTTAATAAAGGAAACCAAAGGCATTTCTCTTCATGCATTGGACATGAATCCTGGCAACGTGTTAACACACGTTCTTCGTTCCTCCATTACTGTGCTTTGGTGCCAGGTTCTTGACAATTACTGTATCAGATCTTCAGAAATACTTTGCTGAGTCGGTCTTTCACGTTTTGTATTTTTTCCCCCTCCTGTTTTCTGCATCTGATTAAAAGGGTGTGATTTATTATTTTCCTTTAACAACATTTCTGCGGAAATGGATAAGCTTTTCAGGTATATCAAATGCCATCTTTCAGTCAGAAAATGGTAGAAAACTTGCATCTCTGTTGCTTTGAGCTGAGTTAGACTGAGAAAGTTTGGAGAATACTAATACTATCTCGAAATATGTTTTAAAAATGTCTGATGAGTAATGCAAGAATGAAATTTGCAAGTCAAAAGGCTGCATGAACCTGAGAAGTATGGTTTAATTTTTTAGATTTATAGTTGCCATAAATCTAGAAAAAAACTCATATCCTTCCTTAGATTAAATAAAATTGTTTTCAACACAAGTAGCAATGAATTAATTGCGGTTAATTTTACTGCAGTGCCTATATTGTGGCTTATTTGCCAGATTTAACTTTACATGTGTTCTGGTGTATTTAGTCACAGCTTAGAGATTGTGAGCTCTGAACTTAGTCTCTTCACTGTTATTAGTTAGTATCTCACTGCAGCTGTGAAGTATGAAAGCCTTTAAGTATTGGGAAACTTGAACACGTGTTGACAAAGATGATACAAAATGCAGTTAATTTTCTGGCCCTAGTTGAGGCATCTAGACCTAGCCTTTCCTCGTCTGTATTTATTGTATGCTTCTTACAGTAATGCTCCTCACAAATGAGGAGCAGATTCTCCTAGGTTTCCAACTGCTCTTCCAACTTGTGTAGTTTGTGTCGGATAAATTCAGGGTAACTGGCAATTCAAGAAAAAATCCCATCCATCCTTTGCTTCAAGGCTTTAAAGACCTAAAATTTTCTCCTTGCTCTTACAGCAGCCAGTGATGAGTAGAGGGTACAAAGCTGCTTTGAAGGTATTCTGAAGTACTGGATACTGTGAGAAGAATTAGGCTGGCTTTCCACTTGCCCTTGTGCTTTTTTTCCCTCTTTCTTTATACTGCAGTGCTGCAATTGGGGCAAGCTTTATACAGGCTCACTGATCAGTAAAGAAACATTTCTTCCTTAGTGAGTTAGTTTTCTACCAAATCATCTCACTGCAGCTGCCCTGCAGTTGTGTGATTGCTAGATCGAGCAAAAGGAAGCACGTGGGTGCAGGCGTACAGGGGTTGTCCCAAACATATCATTCCTCTGTTAGATGGTTTTAGAGGAAAAAATAACTTAAATATTTCTAGGTGCTTTCAACCAGATTAGGTTTACACCTACTTTCCTTGACTCCATACAGTTTTGCTTGTCTAAGCTTCTGACTCAAAGACTTTTTGTCTGGTCCCCAGGGAAAGAACATACACATAGCTTTTTAAAAATCATTTGATGCATACAAAATAATCTTAGGCTTTCTGATAAAACATAACATTTTTTTTCTGAAAACTTTCGACTTTTTTATAACTCAGCTTTGGAATACAGTGAATGCATTATTGCTAAATCTGTTTATTATTAATAAAAATAATTTCAGTACACAGAGCACATTAACATATAGAAGGAAATAGAACAAATTTATTGTGTGTAAACAGAGTAATTTAGGTAGGTCTAGACCTTTACAGTTTGTCCTAAATTAGAGTTATTTTTTTCCCCTCTGTTGACTTTAAGAACAGAAATAATGAGTTGCTCTTGCATTTTCGAGAAAGCAAGGCTTCCTGGAATTCTTTGTGTAGGATCAAGGGATTTAAGGGTCAAATTCATATGTCTGAGAATAATGTAACTTTCTCTCCCTTTTTATATTTTTTTTTTTTTTTAATCACACACTCCCATTCCTCACCTATCTTTCCCATCTCATCCAGTGAAAATTTCTCCTTTTGATAGAGGCTGGAGAATATCAAGGGCCATCATGTTTCAGAATAGCCAGCTATCTCACTTCTTGCAGCAGGACTGAGGCCACAGGGCTACCTTTACTAAAGGTAGTTTCTGTCCTTGTTCGGTTGTTCTTAATTTGTGTCTACATGGCAAGGGCATGTAGGGATGGCGCTGTAGGGGAAATCAGTTGGCAGTGGTGTCTCTATAGGCTTTTTATGTGCAGTTTAGGGTAATATTTCAGACTAGTTCAAGTACCACCTGGTGGATTGAATTCCAGGTGTCTCTTACAGCACATTAGGTATAGTCATGGAGTGCATCTTCTAGTGTTGTTTCGTCTTAAAAGAATCCAATGGAGGGGCTCAGGTTGCTTGGCCATGCAAACCAGAGCAAGATAAGCTGAGGCAATTGGGAGACTGGTTTCAAAACTGTATTTGTGTTTTGAACTAAAATATATCATTATTTGCTTTCTTCAAAGCACTGGGTATTGCTCTTTTCAAGGATAGCTTAGCTTCACTCCATTCTACTGAGAACCATCAGAAAGCAGTAGGAGGTTTTTAAGCCTCAAATTTATCTAAAGCAATAGGAGCTGATGGCTATTTCACAGAGCAAATTTTACAAATGTTAACAGATTAAAAATTTTAAAGGAAAATCATATTTTTAAATAATTGTTTTATATATGCTCCATATATACAGGGATATTACTTTAAAAAAACCCAAATACTGGTTTAGGTCAGCTGTATTGAACAGAGAGGAAGAGAAGAGGGGAGGAAGGCTGTAAGAGGGGGGAAGTAGAAGAAAGGACTACCTACACTGCATTCATTGTTCAAATATTCAGAGTAATATAGTATCATCAGGTTGTGCTGGTAAATCTCCCCCCTTCTAAAAAGGAAATTATAATAGAACAAATTACTGCTGATACTATGCATTTTCACATCCATTAGTAATACCACATAGAAGTAATAATTGAGGATTTTATCATTTTAGGACAGTAGAAAAATAGCATCTTAAAAAAATACAGCAACTTCCATTTTCATGTTGTTTTGAGCAAGAGTATCAGTGTTTCTGTGTAATGGTTAATGCTCCAAGCAACTCTTAAACTGTGTGTTTTGAGAATGCCTTTTTATAGATGAAAACAACTGAAGGGGGCATGTTCTAGCAGTTGATTTTGGGATCATCCAAATTCCCCATGACTCGCTTTCTACCCTTTTAATTATTGGTAATTTCTTTTTGGTGAGATCAGTGATTTAGAAAGCAAAGTACTTTGTGCTTAAACGATACCTACTTTTCAAAATATTAATTTGTATTAGTACTACAAGATAGCTAATTTAGATTATAATAGCTAATAGATTATTCTGTCCACATGTTTTTCTTTTTCCTTGAGCGTTACTGTCTTGTTCAAGACGATATAGGAAGTCTGTGTCGAAGTAATGGTTAAAATTCTGCAGTGTCTGGCTCTAAGCCCTGTTCTCCACTAGTCTCTGCTACTATGAAGCATGTTTGTATTTTTTTATGTCTAAAAAGAAAAATAACACTTTATTTTTAATTTTAAAAATGTTTAGAAGTGTCACTTTGATGTAATGTATTCCCACCTATTAAAATGTTCTGCATTTTAACTAGACACTTTATTCCAGCAATCCATCAAAAACTGGAAGCAGATGGAACGGAAAAAGTAGAAGGATCCATGACGCAAAAACTGGAGAATGTACTGAACAGTAAGTTTTGTCCTTCCAGCAGCAACTATTTATGGATTTTGGACTTTCTAACAAGCTTTAACATATTCCTAGGAATATGGTAGAAAGTAGAAAACAGTACAGCCTCTCATGCCCTTCCCTGTTTGATGGTAGTGGGTTTAGGGTGTGATAAAAATATACCTTTCGAAATAAGTAACATCTCTTCCCATGACTTTCGCCAGTGTTTGTGATAACAGAATAAATAGCAAAGTAAAGTTGTGCTAAATCATTTACTTTAATTTTGGTGGTATCGGACAAAGAAAACAGAGGAACTATGTGGATAGACAGAACTGTAGAAGGATGAGCACAGCTAAGTACCAGGATTGTAAGAAGTTCGAGTAAAAGCAGAAAAAAAACCCAAATATAAACTGTTTGCAATAACAAGGTCTATTAACAGGATCGTTTCCACTTAGTGTGTTGGCATTTAGACTATTTGGCATGAGCATTATTTCTAGAAACCTCGAAAAGCTGTCAGTTCTTTCTTTTCTGTTTTTCTGCGTTAGCTCTAAGGTTGCATTGAGAGAGATGGCTTGAATTTGCTGCAGTTCGGTATGTGTTTCATCAGATCAAAAAAGTTACTTTCTTTTTTTTTTCATTCTGGGACTTCTGCCAAGATAATTTTACTTTGTTTCATTGTGATTTTTTTCACAGAGGAAGGGATGTTTCCCTTAGTGCTGTATCAATAAGCAGGAATGACATGCAGATAGCTGACTCAGTGTTGCAAAATCTGAGTGTGTTTTATGAAATCAAGAAAGTGACATGGAAGTTCACTGTTTTTCTTGTCTTGTATGAAGAAAGCAGTGACTGTATGTGTGTTTGTGTGGGGAGCACAAAGAAAGCAGAGGGTTTTGTGAACAGCTCTAGCTCATTTCAGTAGAGATTCATTAATGCTCCCAATAAAGGTGTAGTTTGAACTTTGTTATTGCCTCATTTTTTTTTTCTGGAACAAAAAAAAAGCCCAAAAACCAAAAATTAATTAAAATGACCAAAAAACACCACAAAAAAATGCCACACCACTATATAAAGACTACAGCGTCTGTCTGTGTGCAGAATATTTGGTACATCTAGGGTAGAAGAAAGAAGCATTTGCTGAAATTTTCCAGTGCTATTCTCAGTGCTCTGTATTTATGCCATGTCATGCACCAAGCACAGATTCCTTGGAGAGCGCTTTCCCTCGTACAAAATTGTGTGAAAGATTTTAAATAAAAAAGCAAAAATGTTGGTCTGTGATCTTTTCCTATATGAGACAAATTTACCTGTAATGTATAATTACTGTTTCATTTGATAAATGGTGGCTGAACTCCTTGTGTAGACAATGCAGACTGTCTTTTTAAGCTGGATCTGTAGAAGAACGGATCTGTAGAGGAACTTGTGCCAGACACTTCAGAGTGGTTTTAAGTTTGGCTCTGCTATGAAAAGAATTGGCTGCTTTTCCTCATGATACTTTGCAAGTCATGATGAGTGGGAGGCAGGGAAGTAGGAATACAAGGATTTAAAAAGAGTAAATAACATTATGCAAAGTAGTTTGGGATCAAAGCTTTGTTTCTTGTCTGACCATTGAAAAGCTTCCATAATCCATGAGTAGCAGGGCCTGCTTTCAAACATGACTTCAATTCCTTAGTCGAATTTTACATTTTATGGATTATATGTGCATTTTTGGATGAGACAGTTGGTGTTGTGTGAGCTTGGTTACAAACGCCTAAAAATAAGGGTGTTTTCCACAGCATCTGAATGTACGTTAAGAGGGTGCCAAATTACTGAACTGAAGTGGCATGGGGTAGTAGAAGCACGATTTGGTGTTATAGGTGTTTAGAGTTTTTGCAAAATTTAATTGCTAGACGAGCTGTTAAATATGTTATTTAAAACATGTGGTGTCATATAATGAATTTAGTGAAGAATTGCACATTAAAGGAGATCAGTCAAATTTCATTATGTGATGTTTTTGTCAGGCTCTGTGACAGACAGCTGTTGGATTTATTTTGAAGTAAAAAGATTCATGCACTGTAGATGAATCATTTGTTTTGAAAACATAGGTAGTCAATATAAGACCTAAAACTTTATCCATGAGTTGTTTAGGTTTGGATTGTTCATCAGTAATGAAGATATAAAGATTGTTAATGTTGATAGGATTTGGATGGATGGGGAGGACAGAAGTTTTACAATATTTCAATTCTAAAAAGATAGATTTGCATGAAGTATTGAATTTCATTAAGACATCAATAAGTAATTTGATATATTTCAATTTCTTTGTAAAACAGAACAAGTACCCTTAGGAAGAAAAAAAAAAGTAAAATCATTTACCTTATCAAGGATTTATACAGCAAAATATTTCATAAAGAGATGAAGATAAAAATCACTGTGCTCTTCCTGCAGTTGTCAATTACCTTTTAAAAAGGTTTGCATTGAATTAAAAAAAAAAAAAAAAAAAAAACCAACAACAACAACAGTTCCCGGGTACAGTACATTGCTTCTGGGCTGTTAAAAGAAAGCACGAGAAACATGTGAATTCAGACAAAGCAAATGTTAACTTACTGGAAGGATTTACAAAACAAGCGTTTTTTATAACCTTGAGAAAAATCATACTTTACCAGTGGTCTGTATTTAAATGTCCAGCTAGCTGTTTTCATTGTGCATTTCTCCTTAATGGATTAAAGTATTCTATGCTGAATAGTATGCGGTAGAAATAGCTGTCCTGACAAAACTTTTTTTACATCAAGGCTTCAAAATTTCAACAAAGTTTAAACATTATTTAGATATAACAATTATTTTACAAAGACTACTTTTAACATGAGCGGGCCACCCACAGTGTTGACTACAGAAAATGGCATGCAAGCCACCCAGCGAGACTGATGTAATTTTTTTCATCTTTGCTTAAAGTATAGTCACTAGACCAGATAATGTAGAAACTTCTACACGCAACGATCAAAAAGGCTAAAACAGTTCCACTTTGGGGTTTTTGTTAATTAAAAGTAAGTCACAAGTTGAAAAATGCAAATATTCTGTGTTAGAAAATAATCTCCATTGGAAGAGAGAATGCTTTTTAGTTTGGATAGAAAAGGGTTTAGGGCTATATTTAATGTATTTATTGAAGAGTATCTGCAGATAGTATAGAGACTTGCGTGCATGAAATTGTTGACCAAGGCTTGATCCTGTGTGTGATGAAACCAGTAAGACTTTTAATGCAATGTGAAGACAATTCTGTTACAGTGACCAGCTAGTTAGACTTTTTTCAGCTGTGACATTGTCCTTGTCTTAATCATTGGTACTTTTTAGTGACTCACTTAAATATTGCTAATAACTTTTAAGACTTGATTTGAAAGCACAGAAAAATTATTTGCAAAACCTGGTCATAGCTTTTAAAGCTATGATAGTTAGTATCATAATTTAATTATATTTTTTTTAAAAATAAAACTTTCTATTGCTTTTTCCATATCCTGAGATGCATAATTTGGTTATAAAATATACATCTGGAGCCAAGGCAAACTATAAAATATCTGCAGCAAAAGCTAAGCATTTGAAATAGGAAAGAGTGATTGTTTTTAATTGCACAGGGGTCTTACCACATTAAAATGCTAAGTGGCTCCCTTTGAAATAGCATTTCAGCAGTTGTAAAATGTTAACACAGTTAAACAAAAAAGTATGAAAATCAGCAATAATTATTCAATTACTCTAAAAAAACTTGAACAACTCATTAAAATGAAGAAAATCTGTTCGTGATTTCAACTGATTACTTACTCTACTTTCTCTTATTGTCATCCTTTTTGAAACAGGAGCTAGTAACACAGCAGATACCTTATTTCAAGAAGTGCTGGGTCGCAAGGACAAAGCCGATTCAACAAGAAACGCGCTTAATGTTCTTCAGCGTTTTAAATTTCTTTTCAATCTTCCCTTAAATATTGAAAGAAATATCCAGAAGGTATAATCCTTTAAAAATAATTTTCTATTTGCTGAAAGCAGTCTGTTGAATTTAGTCTTTTTCCAAATATAAATTCTTGGTTTTGTTTTTAAGGGCGATTATGATGTGGTTATTAATGACTATGAAAAAGCCAAGTCCCTCTTTGGAAAGACAGAGGTCCAAGTATTCAAAAAATGTAAGATATGCACTCTGTTATTTAATGGGTTTGGTGGTTTTTTCTAACTTATAGGCTAAAAAGCACATAGTAGACTAAAGAGCTTTATGTGGATTTGATATGGATTTCTATCTGTACAAATTATGGATTTATAGGAACCATTTACACAGTATTTCTGGCAAGTATTCAGAGTGAATTGTATACCACACAACATGAAATCACAGCCAATTTTATTTATTTATTCAGGCTTGGTATTACTGGACATACCCAAAGTCACATTTTAATTACTGTAACCTTTTTTTATCTCTCACTGGCATATTGTTGAAAGCCTTGAAAGTCTAATTTTCTGTTTTTGTGAAACTGTCATGTTTTCAAAATTTTCAGATGTGGCTTGTTATAAAAGGAGTTACATCCATTTCCACATTAACTCCAGAAGTGTCTGATATCCTAGGAAAATAATGTAATTTTCAGTTCATAGCACTGCTGAAGGACACATTGGTTTTGTTTCCTCTCCCTACTTCTAGATTATGCAGAAGTTGAAACCAGAATTGAAGCTTTACGTGAACTTTTGTTGGATAAGCTGCTTGAAACTCCATCAACATTGCATGATCAGAAACGTTATATAAGGTAATCATTTGAGTGGTGCCTTCATCAGACATATGGTGTTAGATGTGTATTTAAATGTTTCCTAAATATGGTAGTGAGTAGTTTTACTGTGGTTTAAATACTAATTTTAAAGCTGTAAGTAGAGTATTTTGAGATTTTATGATTATATAAATAATGGCAATGGAATGTTACTTTTTTTATTGAATGACTGAAAAACAGTTCTTGAATGAGAATAATGAAGCATAATTGAGATTTGAATTTAATTTTTTTTTAATCTTTAAGGCATATTTAGATTCTGTTGCTTTCTCTAAACCATCATATTGCAAACTATGTTTGAAATGATTCCTCGCCGTTTGCGTGCCTCAAAATAGATTCCTTATTCACTTGTCTTACACTTTAGCGTGGCTGGTGTTGAAATGGACTCATCCTGAGTCAGATAACAGGGAGATTTTAATCCAGGCTGTCATTCGAATTTGGCTCTTTTACTGCTCAAGCTAAATAGTGAAGTTACCTAATATTTCATGAACATGAACTGGTTCCCCGGTTTTCATTAATGTTTCTAGATTTTCTGTTTTTCACTAAGTTGATATCGAAGTGTGTTGTAGGGATACTGACACAAGTTGCACGGACCTTCTGCTGGTAGACTTGAACCTTACAGTGCTTGGTGCCAAACTTTAGAGTGCTCTGGAACATTTGATGGCTTTATTTAGAAAGCTTTTGAGGTGTGGAATGCTACTAGGGTTCCTAGTGTGTCTTGACAACTTCACTGCTTTTTTCGGTTGTCTTAAAAGATGTGGACTAAATGTGCTTTGTGGGAAGCATTTGTAAAATTCTGACACTTGCACGAGGTCTTCAGTGTTTTGTGTGCACACCAGGCCCAGTCACATAGGACCAAGTGCAGTGTTGGTATCTTAGGTCCCTTTATGTTATGTGAGGGGTTTTTTGTTTCTTGATTGGGTTTTTTGTGCATTTCTTTTTTGGGTTGGTCGTTTTTTAGTTTTTTGCTAGCCCCTTACCTTGAAGTACTGAATCTTTAGAAGTATCCCAGCCTACATTAAAACAGACTGTGTAAATGTAACTACCAAATGTATTCCATGTGTAGAACAATGTAATGATGGAGAGCAGGGAGTGAATGAATGTGGAATAATTTAGTTCTAATGAATTGACAAAATCCCAGCCTACAAAATGATTAAGTTAGTTTCACTACTCTAGATATGATAAGGTGGCTATACTAGTGCAAATTTTCTGGAAGCAAGGTGTGAAATAAGTTTTTTTCAGAGCACTTCAGCTAAAAGGAAAGTAACAAAATCCTAATTTTAAAATTGTTTGGATAAACCCTGCTATTTTTATGATGTTTTTTTATTCCTTGATACATTTGTTTTGTATGTCTCTGAAGTCTAAGGCTGAGCAAGACCTGAAATACTGTGATTTTTCTCCCTCAGATATTCAGTGTTTATAATTAAGCTTCAGTTCATGTTTTCCTCTCATTGTCTTATGGTATTTACATTGTTAATTATTTTATACTGTTCAGGAATAGTTTACAGTAGCACTTAAACAGCCAAGTAGGTATATTTCTTTCAAGACCAGTGATAATTTTTTTGTTTTATTTGGTGCCTAAGAGAAGACTAAAGTCACTCTTAACATTGAGGGAGGACTTGAGCTCATAATTGATAAATGTCACTGTCAAAATGGTTAGTTGTGTAATTTTCTCATCCATCCAACCAATCCTACTTTAACAGTTTATTTTTTGTTCAAGCACTGCAGACAGTTGTCAAAGACAGAATTTTGCAACACAGTCATAAGTAACATTAAGTATTATTGTGTTAATACAGCTTTTGTGAGGGAGTTAAACATTCCCTGCACTGCTTGAGGTAATATATCAGTATACTTCACCTTAAACTTCTTGAATTTTTTTAATCTGTTATGCACCTCATTAATGCAGAATGTAATGGAATGCCTTAAATAGTAGAGCAGCTACCTCTGTTTTTGAAAATACTCTTTTGAAAGTACTGTTGTCAGATAGTCTTGAGTGCTATACATTAGACTATATTCCTTCTGTGTTCTCTTTGAAATCACAGCGGCTGGCTTCTAATACTCCCCTCTCCCTAAAGACAGACAGTGATTTGCTTCTGCAAATTAGAAGCTCCAATGCTTTTTGTTATCTCTCCCCCCTCCTATTTTTTTTTTCAGACCATGTGTGTACATAAAAATACCAGACCAAAACAAACAAAGCCAACCCAGGAGCTTGGTTTACATTTGTTTGTTGCATGGATGTGCTAAAATTAATGAGCTGCCAGAAATTAATTCTTTCTGTAATTACTTGTTAAGATTACATGATGATACAATCAGAACATATACAGTAGGAAGAAAAATACCATATTTTATGTGCTTGAGATGTCATCACTGGTTCCAAGTGAAATATGAAACACTAAACTGCAACCTTGCAGATAAATAGTTTGGTTTCCCACATACTTTACTAGAGGCACAACTCAAAATGCATATTAATATGATATTAATGATATATGATTTTGTTTATTTCTATGAGGTTTTTTTGGTGGAATTTTGCCTCACTTAATGAGGAAGGGAGAATGCAGTGGGTATGAGCATATCTTAACACCTATTCTTGAATTTTTAAAACTATGTAAAAAAGTATTTCTTAGTACGTCTTAGGTCTGTTTTAATGAGGCCTTCAGTGTGTCAAGTCAGAGCTGTGATTTTTGGACTGGGTTTTACAGATATCTTTCTGATCTTCATGCGCCTGGGGACCCGGCTTGGCAGTGCATTGGTGCTCAACATCAGTGGATTCTGCAGCTCATGCACAACTGTAAGGAGAGCTATGTTAAAGAACAAAAAGGCAAGGACACATTTTTATTTTAAATATATATGTATAGATATATCTATTTGACATTTAGGAGTTTGACATTGCCTTTTATTTGACAAGTACAGATAATACTTGGGGTTTTTCCCATCCATTTTGATAGCTTTTTACAAAGTTGAATGCTGACTTGTATTTTTTCTTTATTCTATTATAAAAGCAAAACAGCAGTTGGAGTTTTCTTTTTGTTTGACTTATAACTTCTAAGGTTTTTACATGGGAAAAGCATTAAATTTCAATCATTTATCTGTCTTTTACCGTCCTCTTGAAATATTTCTTTGAGGTCACATGAAGTTTGGATTTTGCTCTGAATCTGCCTGTTAGATTTTTTTTTTTTTGGTCCCAACATGCTGTTAGTATATGGATACACAGAAATTGGGGCACAGTGGAATAATGTGTCATTTCTTGATATGCTGTGAATGACAATATCGTGTTCTTGTGTTCTTTGTTTGTGTGCAGTTTCAAAATTCAGGTTACACTGTTAAGGCACAGATCTGTGAGCTGGACAGATGCGATATTTAGACAATGTTATATTAAGACCGATATGAGTACATAGTCATAGTCTGTCTTTGCCAGCATTGCTCCTCAAAGAAAAGTGTAGGTATTGCTTTCAGGTATGGCAGCAACCTAGCTACAAGTTAACATTAGCATATATACAAAGAGAATAGTTGTAAGGCTGTTGGCCTGACATTTCTAGTAGTAAAATCTGAAAAATGGATTTTCAAGTTAGAAAATTAGAAGCAGTGCCTTGTTTCTCAAGAAGTCTTACAGAGTTTGCTGCTAGTTCTGAAATGAGTAGGCACATTGGAATCTGGCATCCCTTGGCTTATGAGTAACTCCCACATTTAGTGTTAGTGCATGCATATCCCAAACCAAATAAGGTGTTTTATTCTCAGAAAAATTTTACTGATTTGGAGCTGCAGCAGAAATGTGCTGTAAAATTGCTGCAGGAGGCTTAAACTCCATCACAGAGGTTGTGACATTAGGTATAGAGTTCACAGGGTGCATCATATATGACAGCAATGTCAGTAAGTTTTAGCTTAATGTGCACAGGTCATCTTTGTTCCATTACACGGTGCGAAGTGCAGTGGAACCAGCTGGAATACCACATTGTTTTCCTGGCCTCTCTGTCAAAATTCAGAACGTTTTCAGAACTTTCCCATCTTCTCTCCTCGTCAAAACCCTGAGACACCATCACCAGCCTCACAACATACACTTATCAAAAGCAAAAAACCAGCCATGTTTATTAATTCTAAGTTTTCTTTTTCTCCTCTTGCTTGCAAAATGTTGTATAGGCATCTCTGAGCTTCTTAGCTAGAAAAATAGGGACATGAAGATACTTAGGGCTCGAGACTTTTGTTTTAGTAGTCTGTATAATTTTGATATGCAGGCTCCAGTGAATGAATGGAAAATGTGTCTAAATTCCTAGATTTATCTTGAAAAATCTCAACCTTTTTAATATTTTTCTTGCAACAAATCTGCTTACCTCAGCCTTACTATCAAAGGGGCTATTATGTTAGCAGCTTTGTTTGGCTCACAAAAGAGGGAATTTAAGTAACTTGAATGCCCAGTAAATCCATGTATGAAAGAAATGCTAATACATTATCGCTTTTATTAAAAAGTTCATCAACTTTCAATAGTTTTCTTCCATCCTTCTATGTGGTCCTTACTGATTGTAGGTTTTTGTACAGATTTTAAAATTCTCAAGAATCAATCCTACTTGATTTAACTTCTCACTTAGTATCTAGTAGGACAAAGGAAAGTTGCCGAGCCTGATTTTTTCCTTTCCATAAATCTTTAATTTTGGCATACACCAGATGGGAGATGGAAAAAAGAAAACTCAGATTGGTTTTGACTGCCAAGTAGAACAATGCTGATTGTGATCAGAGACATGGAATGTATTTTATTCTACTTTAACAGATGTATACTTTTCAAACAGGGAAAGTGTGGGGTTTTATTCATGGGTATCAGTTTGGTTATGCAAGACTTCGGGGTATCTAATCAATTTCAACAAGTCACAAATGTTATTTATATGTTCATAAATTCATGGGCTCTTTTTTAAGAGAAAATATTAATTAATTTTCAGACATTTAATTTCTCCACTTAACACAGGCTTCCTAAAAAGATTTTTTTTTTTGTATATTAAGCATTTGGAGGAAGAGGTGAGTCATAAAGCTGACTCTCCAATGAGAAGGGCATTAAATTTTTTTCTAGGTTTCCCTTTTCAACAGGGATAATGGAAATGGTTTCTAGCAGATGGCAGTCTTCATATTGCATATGCTGGAATAAGCAGACAGTAATTATAGTTCCACCTTGAGCATACCAACTATTTCTGGTTATTCTTACCTTAGTTCTTCTGCCAGCTGAATCCGTGGATTCAAATTGCCTGAGTCAAAAGTTTTCAGCATAGTAAACTTAAACCTCAGTAGCAGATTGTACCTATTTTTGCATTTGTGCACAATTTCGCAGCTTTCATCTGAGCTTGTGCCAAAGCATTTTGCTGCTATTTTATTACGTTTCAAACAGAGTTGTGCTCCGAGTCACTACATTTGAATTTTACTACTTGAAGTGCATTTGGAATTAGACAAGAGTCTCTTACTTTTTCTTACCTGGATAAGTTGTGGGTTTGGGTTTTTTATTTTTCTGAAAACCACTAGGGATTCTGGACAGGATCTTTGTAGCTGATTGTCAAACAGTAAATATTCTCTAAAGAATTTATTTGCTGGCCATGACGTATTCAGGAAGGAGAGGTTAAGTCTGCAATTTTTTGCGAAACAAGCTAAAATCAATCTTAAGTGAATTCTAAGGAGAACATACTCCAGATTTAGTCAGTAATATGATAAGCCAACAGTGTATTCTGTGGGACAAAATTGTTCCAGTTGTCTCCGCATAACTAGAGGGCTGATCCATTCATTAGTCATCACAATTGAAATAATTTCATTTTCTTGTATAGAAATAGCATCTTCTCCTATCTCCTGTAAGAGATTTGGTGACATATCCTGTCATCCAGGCCAATAGTCATGGCAGTCAGGAAAAATCCCCAGTATTGACAAGAATTAAATCTAGTTTTCTATATCCTCTGTAGGATCTTCATCTGATAATTGTCCTCTTATTAATAGCTGCACTTTCAAGAATGTCCTAATTGAAGGAGAAGAATGAGCTAATTTAGTTGCTGTTGGAAGGAGCTATCAGAAAATTGTGTATTAGACATGTATTTTAAATAAATGTTTGTTTTGGGTTTATATCTATTTTTCATCCGAGTGTGAATCCTTCAGTATCAGTAGTACTATAACGTGAAAAGTTTTTTAAAAAAACCTCTGTGCTTGGATATTACTGCAGATTAATTACATTTTGTATAAATACTCAGCAGTTGTAATGATGTCCTCGAAGTACAAAGTATCATAATACCATAACATAGTACAATCTCTGATGGAACCTGGAAGAAGAAACTGTGGCAAGTTCACAGAGCTGTAATGATCCTGGAGTTCTCTTTCAGAATTTTTTTCAGGGATTAGCAGAAGTCCTGCATGTTTCAAATGCTGTTTTCAGTTAATCCCACTTATGTTAATACTATTTCCAAAAACTGAAAGGGTATATCAAGCTGTAGTAAGCTTTGTCAAATAATTTGGCAGTGTGACTTAAAAAGCTGGCAACTACCAACAGCAAATTGTTCAATTGGATCTTTCCCTTGATTTTAATAACATTTATTAGTCATAATAGATGTAGTAATCTGATCATTAGTTAATTGACTGCATTTATTTCTGTGGCTACAAGTAAGATGGGGAATTCTCTCAAGTCCTGTGTATGATGTACTTTACAGCAGTGTTTTGGAGTCTGTTATTTCTCTTGAGGAATAGCTCTCTATGCATGTGAACATACTGTTTCCCCTCAGTCTAAACAACCCTGTTTGCTGATTAGTCTTGCGTTATGTAGGTTAACGTTTCGTTATGTTCTGAGATGTGGCTGTTGTTACTCACCCATTGTTGCCTTTAGCCTATCTATTTCTTGCTCCCTGTAGCCATAGCAGACCTTCCTCATTTATGAGGCAAAAAAGTGCAGGCAGATGATGTTCATATTATGTGAAACTGTTCGAATCCAAGCCCACAGGGTTTTTAAGGAGTGAGTGAAAATGCAGATATGGCAGCAGGTCTAAATTTCTCCTACTCTGAAGTATGAGTAGCCAGGACAAAGAGACCAAACAGCGTAGCCAGAGTCATAGTGAAAGCATGAGGCAGTACAGGGTATACCAAATCATGAGGCTCCCATGCTCCTCTCCTTATATTAAGCCACTCTCCTGCTTCTCTGGTGGTCAGATTCTTCCCTTAATGGTGCAGCTGTATAGGTATGGAACCCATGTGCAACTAGCTGGAACCCTAGATCTGCAGATGTAAATATGTAGGGTTGGTAAATTAAATAAAAAAAAGTAATCTGCCTTACTCATTGAATAGGCAGTTGTGCTCTTTTATTGTCTTTTATGAAGTTATTTCCTGAAGCATAGGTGAATTCCTCTTATGAATCTGGTCACATCCTGCTTGTTTTGTCCCCGGAAGGACCTGAAGTAAGTAAAGCCAATTTGCTGCAGTTACTTAGTATGTAGATATGGTAGAGAGAAGGAGATGCTTGAGGCTGAATAGACTGAAAAAAGAGCATTTTTTCAGCCTGTGAATACGAAGTTAACACGGAAGAGCGTATGCTCACTCAAAACAGTATTTATTAAATCTCTAATAAGAGATACTTGAATTATAAACTATGCTGGTATTCTATGCCTTTTATTGGCTGAAGTCTGAATTGCTGCTTCTGAACTTTGAACTTATGATTTGTGGGAGTCTAGGGACTTTTTAAGTCTGGTACCTTAATCCTTCAATTAAGATTTTACATATTCATAATTTTAACTTTATTTTGCAATTCCTCTATCATTAGGGCATAATTGTAGTTTTTCACTATGGTTTATGCTTCCCAGACTGACTTGTTTGAGTGCAGGAAACGTGGAGAATATAATGACGTAAAATGACATGAAAATAAATGTAAATAAATGAGGTTTAGTTTAAAATTTGCCTGGGGTACTGGGCAGATAGCCAATATGAGTTAAGCAATGGGATTCTTAATGTGAGTATCAGGGATATAAGCTATGGAAGTTAAGCCTGTTTTCTGTGTGGCCAGTGGTTGTTTGCTTAAACTTTATTAGTGGCTTAGTAGGTTTCATGATCCTTTGAACTAAAATGAATGAGGACTCCCATCCAGTTATCATCAAAATGGCTGAAAAAGCCTTCGTTTCCTAACAGGTTTTTGCAAACTTTAAGTCACGCTTTTACAAATTCATATTTAAACGACTTTTGCCAATACCTTTGATGGTAATTCTTTGAGTGACCTAAATCTGTGACGCAGGTTCTATGTAATGTTATTGCAAATAAGCTACCGGTTAATACCCTTTAGAAACTACAACTGTAAATGAAAACACTGATATGGTTGTGGTGTGATCTTTCTGCTGCCTTTTGGGTTGCAAAATATTCAGCCTATCAAAGTTCCCAACATGAAGCCAGCTTTCCAAACGGGAGTATGCTAGTTCAATCACTGTGATTTTTATTTTCTTTTTAGTTCTTACTGCTGGAAAAAAGTATTATTTTTGCAGAGCTGAGTATCATGCACAACTCTCCAGATATTGTAAAAAGCTATGCAGGGTTTTTCTGTGCCAGAGTAGCAGCAGCTGTACTTAGTGTGAAGGAGAGAAATGGATGCTTAAACCATGTTGCTTTTTCTTCTGTGCCACACTGAGATTCTATTCACCTTGCAATGAATGATCCATCTTTGTTAGATCAGACAGCCAAGCAAGGCTTGTGTCAAAAGGGCCTTTTCAATTTGTTATCCTAGCAGCTGGTTCTCTTCCATTGCCTTTGCTTACTGTACATCTGGAAGAAGAATTCTTGCAGCTGGGAGCCATTTCATGTCTAAACCACATCCCCTGTCCATAGCAGAAATACCCTTTTGACAGCATATGTCAAGCAAACCCTTAATGGGTTATTAATTAAAAAAAAAAAAAGAGAGAGAGAATAAAAATTGATCAATGCAAAAATTTATAGTGGAATCGTTTTCCTCTTTTACCAACTGTATTTGTAACTTTGCTGTTATTTAGAAATTTTAGTAGAATCTGGCTTGTTCAGAAGTGTAGGGGGCATTCTTACTTTATATATTTCTTTAAATAATACTAAAGTATTATAAAGACAGTAAATACTGTGATTAAAAAGCAGCGCAGATGGCTTAAAATCAAAATTTAGAAGATTAGTGTTACTGAACATAAACTGAAACTCTTCTTATCTTCTGAAGGTAAAGTGAAGCTCTTCAGTGACCAGAATTTTACTTTTGTTTCCACTCTAGACTTTTAAGTACTTATTTGGGCAATTAAGTTAAAGTGAGTTGTTTTCAAAGGTGCTGATGATTTTAATGTCCCCTGGAACTAGTGCTAGTAAAATGACGTAATTTTTATTTATGTGCAGAACTTGAAGTGTTTGGCTCTTGCTTCAGTATTTTTTGGCCTGAAGGACAGACAATAAGACTTATCCTTAGTCTGTGAAATACTTACAACACCACTAGAATGGATAGGCCCAGTTATCCTTTTGGTGGTAAACTGAAAAACAGTTTCTTTGTAAATATGTTTACTAAAATGAAGACTAGCCTTAAGATTTAAAAAAAAGCATTAATTTTTAAATGTATTCCAAAAACATTTTTTGTGTACATCAATTTTAATCTTCTGCACTCATATCTTTTTTTTAGAAAGCAACCCATTTTCTTTTGGATCGCTTAGACATATCAGATCCCTATAAAATGTAAGGTTAGAAAGAAAAAGTACTCAAGAAAAAGAATAAAACACAGTCATTCATCTGTTGAGCAGGTTAATTTTTCAGTAATTTCTCCTGCTCGCCTAATTTCTTTCCTAGACAAATTGAAATTCTCAATGCGGTGTCCTTGAAAGGAATCTTATCCTGGTTGTGTCGGTGCAGGCTCCAGGCGCTGTGTGTTTGGTCAGCAAGCAACAGTGGGTGGTCAGGCTGTAGCACAGGACAAGGGCCCGCTGTGCACAGGAAAAAATGTTCAAAGGTGTTTAAAGCTGGTAAGGAAGTCTGCCGCCCTTCAGAGAGTCCGGAGGCTATAGATCAGCCTTCCCTCACTATTGTAGCCTGTGAGAAAATTCACTGTAAGATACATAATGGATGAGAAAATACAGTAACTGTATTCACCTGGTTGCACATCTGTAGGGTCTTTTTTTTTTTTTTTTAATTTGATCTTACTCATATATATGCTGTATATGAGCAACTCTGTGGAATGACAAACGTTTGACTTACCATGGAAAATCTCACTAAAAAATTACTTAGCCTAAGGTTGGTCACTTGTTAACAGTTTTCTTGTCACTGCAAAAAGTACTGGCACTATATTATTCCCTGATCACCAGCAGCTTTTGTAAAAAGCTTTACTGAATGTCACATAATTGATGCACAGGAGTGGCAGATTTGCAGAGTGGCTGAGGTGGGTTATAGAAGTGAGTCGAGAAGTGTGTGACTCCCATGAGAAAAACCTCCACCTGCCAGACTGCAAGGGGGAAAAAACCAGGCAGAGTTGTGGAGCGGCAGATATTGCAGAACAATTTTTATTGTCAGTTTAGTAATACTTAAGCAATATGAAAATAAAGCAGCTCATTAAAGTTTAAATCATTGACTGTGTTGCATATCATGGAAAAATCTATTTTAGGCAAATTTCATGTTAGTTGTCTTTTTAATGGAGGTTGTAACAGCTGCATGCAAAGAGCATGCAGGTAGCATTCCAGAAAATGGTGTCAAGGTTTGTACATGAGCTATAGGTACTGTAGGAACAGTAGAACCCTCCAGTAACTCCACTACTGATAAGCCTGCAATTAGGGGTCAGCACAGGTGGCTTTTGAAAGCAAAACCATAAATTAGATAAATAACATCAAAAAGAAGTGTGGGGGTTTTTTTGTGTTCTCTAGATCCTTATTTTGGTGAGATCTTACTGCACTAGAACATAAGAGATGTGAACAAAACTGCAGAAATATTTCTATTTCACACAGTATCTGAATGTGCACTTTCAAAATATCTGCGCAAAAAGTTGAAAACCGGTAAAGTCCTATTTAAAAAAAAAAAAAAAATTAAAGCAGTATTAAGCTCCTTAAAACTTTGTATTTGATCTTCTTGTGAACGTACAGTTTTAAACGTAATAAGGTGTTAATTATGGTTTGCGATGACTGTTTGGTAGAAGATGAAAATGTAGTACATTTATTTTTCCTGTGTTTCCTTGGTTAAATACACACTTGGCACTGGAGTCACTGGCATATACACTCCATGTAGATGCTGTATTTTGGAAAAAGTTACTTTTGTAACTTCAAAGATGCAGTGTATTTTTTAAAAGTAGAGATCTACCGGGAATACATTGTTCATGCTGTTTATACTTCTTAAAACCTTTTAGCACATTAAAAAGTTAATTTCTTGAAATTGTACATTGTTGCTGTCCTATATTCATGATGTAGGAATGTAAAAATAGTACACAAATCAAATAGTGAATGGGCAGTAAATTACTATTTGGTTAGTTTATTTAGGTTTATAAATATTATTGTCTACAGTCCGTACTACTGTTAATTCATTGTATTACATTATGCTGCTAAATTTAAGCTGCTGGCTCCAGAGAGGGAACGAGTTGGGATAGAAGAAAAATTGTTTGTAAGTTAACTCTCACTTTTTTTACAAGATTTATGCGTTGGTGTGCAGTCTTCAAGCGCTATCTTCTGGTAGGGTGAAAGCAAGATTAGCTTCGCTAATGTAGTCCAGATGTTTATTAGTCCTGAGGGTATATGAGCTGTTGTAGTTCCCTGCTGCTGTGTTGTACTTGCTTGTAATGCTAGACAACCAATTAAGAAATTAGTTCATGTTAAACTTTCTTTTCCTGGTATGCCTGTAAACTGATGATGTGGTTTTTCTGGTAGAACAAGAGGGTGTTCTTTACATGTTTTCTGTTACCAGTGAATACATAAACCATTTGGGCTGCATGGGGTTAGTGTATCAGCAGCAATAGCGTAGTGTATCAGCAGAATTTTCAAGTTTTCACATACCTTGAGCAAATGGTTTTAATTGAACTAATTCATATTAAGATGTTTTGGTGTGACTGTTTTTCTTAATTCTGAGGTTTAATTGGCACTGTCATTTTTAGAGACCATCTGTTTACAAGACATTCCCCATATTAACAAGATGTCTGAAAGCTGAGAATTTAAATTCTGTGCAGAGAGTTTAAGGAGGGATTTTTTTTTTGTTGTAGTTTTTGTGCAAATAACATTGCTACACACTTTATTGTTTTTTGTTGTTGTTTGTTTGGGGTTTTTTATAATGTATGTTTTAAATAGCAGTGCCTGTGACAATTCTGACTTGATCTTCTTGGCATACTTCCCCCCCACACCCCCTGAGATAAAATGAAGATATGTTAAATCTGTCAGATATTCTTAGAAGGCCATGAACTATGTGAGACACTGAATTTCTGAGGGTCTTCTACAATTTTATTTTTATTCTGTGTAGAATTTCTGTAAGATATTGAATGTGTGGGTTTTTTCTCTAGAAAGGAATCAAGTTGGTTTGGTTTTACTTCATTCTGTAAGGTTAATGGATTGTTTTCATGGATGTTGATTACTGCAAAGCTTTAGTTTTTTCTTTCTCACTTTTTTGTATTTTTAGTTCTTTCAAAGAAAAGTCTTTCCGCAAATTCTATTAAAACTCACTGTAGATCTCATCTGTAGTGAGAGTGGAAAATATACTTGAATCACTGCAGTGGGTTCTGTGGTCTGAAAACTCACCAGTTTTAAAGGTGTCATAAATATGAGTTGTGTTATGCGATGCAGGAGTTAGTGATCAGAATCATAACGCAGCCTCAAGATAAAAAGGATGGGTTCACCAAGTCAGTTAATTGTCAATCACAGTTGTTAACAATGTAGCAAATTGGCTCTATTTACTTAGGTGTCTTATAGTATGAACAGTAATAAGATGAATGGAGGAACTGACAGTTACCTTGGTAATGATAATGCCACAGAGAAAGGTCACAGGAGGTTTCTTTAAAAGCCTTTATAGGAGGAAGAACTTCTTTCAAAATGAACTAAAACTCAATACTGTCACCTATTGGATGTTTGTGATAAATTTCACAATACTTAGTATTGCTCTTTAAGCCCCAGCTGTTGAAGTAAAATGACTAGGTATGTCTTTTCTGCCATAAATTTAAAATAAATTTGAGACCTTTTTACTTTGTGTTACTCTGGATCCAAGTATTGCAGTGTTACAGCTGGTGCTCTTCCTCTGTGACCTTCCTATTATTTTAAATGAATGTAGGTATCGGTGGAAAAGATCAGCAATATAAACTCAAATGCTAAGATTCTCACTACAAAATTTAGTGTGAATTACCAGAGCTGGTTTCATCTCAATATGAGAGGATTTTTTTGCCATGAGAACAATCAGTCGCTGAAGTAACCTCCCCAGGGACATTGTACAGTTCCCATTACTGGAAGTTTTCAAGATGAAACTGGGCAGGGTGCTAGATAATCTCACCCTGGCTCCCTTTCCCATGAAAGGTTGGACCAGGTGATCTTCTGAGATCATTTACAGCCTGGGTTGTTGTATAATTCTATGAATTGTGATCAATTTAAGTTTAGTTGTTACAGCTCAGTAGGACAATGCTGAAATAATTTTTGGTGGTTACTTTCAGAAATGTATCTATTGTGAGAAATACCTAAAGCAGCAATTTAGACTTTAAAAAAATTTTTAGTAGTGTCACAGTACATCAGGAAGTCATCATGATCTGCTTATTCTTACGTGGTTGTTTTGCAAAATGCATGTTAGACTCCAGGTATCCACCTCCATCAGATTAAACCATTGCTTAGGACTTGGAATAGTGATCTACATATGGAGAGGCAGCCAAAGAAAAAAATAGTTTGATACACTGGAAAATATTTTATGGGTTTGCAGATAAGTAAGGGATGTTTTACACACACATGCGAGCGTACAGTGCCATTAGTTCATCTGCTTCATGATGGATGGATTCTTTCTACCTGAACTCTGTAGAGGTCAAACAGCTAAATAAGAGTTGAACCCTCTGCCTTTAACTGCTTCAGCTTGACACACAAGAAACTTTTGCTGTTGAAAAGTGTATTTAGGACATACACCAGAAAAAAAGCATGGGTTATGTCACTAGATGCATAAATACATATTTATCCATGGCTTTCATCAGCTAATTGTAGGGCACTGATTAAAAACAGAGAAACATACAGACCAAAGAATGGTATTTTCTACATGTTACTTTTGGTTTTGGCTTTGCTACAGGAGTCAATAGTGGTATTATTGAACTGCGTTAAAATATATGAACAGTCTAAATAAGCCAAGATTAAGAACCTTTTTGTAAGATAACTTTTGCATCAATGAATTAAATTAGAATTCCATGTGCAACATGCAATTTCATGTCAACTGATGTGCAAAATTATTCTAACTTCTATGGTTTTTTTCCCCTATCCCCAGGCAATTCATTGCTCCACAGCCCCATGTTAGACCTGGAAAGTGATGTGCGTCCATCACCGATTGGCCATCTCAGTCAAACTGCTTCACTGAAAAGGGGCAGCAGCTTTCAGTCTGGCCGTGATGATGGTAGGCATCTGTTTTATTTGAAAAATCAAGGTTGCAACCCCCAGTGTCCAGTGTATGGTGTAGTCAAAAAAACCCACAAAACCACAGAAACCCAGACCCTGTGTGTTTGTTTTGGTTTGTTACCAAATACAATTCTTTCTCATACATTACTGTTGCTTACTAGAGGGGTCCTCTGTGTTTTTTGCAAGCAAACAGCAATTCATAGTCAAAATTTGCTTCTTAAAATGTAGTTAAAATAATAAAAGTCTTTCTTCTACAAAACCAGAATTTTTTTTTTTGCATGCATAGCCACCTATTGCCTACTACCTTTTGCTGCTTTTATACCTTTTGCACGTTTTCTAAGATGGTTCTCCTTGCATTTGCACCTTCTATGGCTTCAGGTATCTGACTCTCCAATTCTCCAGACCCAGAAAGGGAAACAAAGTGTGTGAGTAAGCTCGAGCAATCTGACTGTTCACAACCAGCTGAGCCCTTATGTCTCTTAAGTGTCCTCAACACCCTTTCCAAACAACTTCATCTCAGGAGTCTTTCAGCGGTGACTTCACAGGAGACAGAAAACTTGTTTTTCACAGAATAGATAATTTCTTCTTGAAGTACTGTTTTACAGAAAGGAAGTTTTTATGAAGAAATTTCTGGGTTTGGTCTGCTTTGGTGTTACTCCTCTCCCAGTTCTGTCAACTTCCTTGAAAAAAATCTATGAATAAGGTTGTGGGAGTTCCTTCCAAAAAGAGGAATGAAGGGAAACTAATCTTTTAAGAACTTAGAATGAAGAATAATGAGAATTTTACATTCTTGTGCTGCCATGCACATGCAAGACAATTATATTGTCACACTTTGTGGTCGAGTGATTGTCTTTCAAAAAGTAAATTACACGGACTCTTCAAGGAAAAAATACTTGTATACTGAGTAGTTACACTTCTGTCTTACTGTTACCCTTGTCATTTCTCAGCCCAAAGCATCAAATGAAGTTGATTAACAAGTGTTACAAAGCAAAGCAGTAAATTATTGGTTGTTTTTGAATACCATTCACTAACAATACACGTGCCACAATGTAGCAAGCAGCATCTGAAATCCAGGATGTTTTTAACTTGTTTGGGTTCTCTTGCAAGAACAGAGACTTGTATGGCAGGAAACTCCTCTTCAATCAGTTATCTTTGCTTTTAGAGTATTAGTTATAGCTCTATTATCTCTTACAAACTGGTAAAGGTAAGTTTTCAGCAAGTTTTGCGTATTCTGTAGCCACCAGCCTCCAAGATTCAAAGGAAAACTGTAAGGATTGGAGCACTGTAATAATTCACCCCGAAGACCCTACAGTTAAAATAAGTTACCTTCAAGTTGAGTTCCTTGGTGCTTAGATGCACATGACTGATGCATACATAGGAACAGTTGGAAGCTCTGCCATCCTTGGTCTTCTCTGAATGCAGAGACAAAGCAAACCAACCAATACTTATGCAGGAGCTGCCATTCCAAATGTGCCATGATGTGCTCTGTTTTCAGGTCGTCTGTGGATTTTTTTGAATTTTTTTTTTGGTAAATTTGAGGAATGGCATCTCTGGCCTGTTTTGGTGTGTTTGGGTTTTTTTGCCCAGTGTGTTTGACACTGATTGTTCAAGAGATTGTTAGAAGAAATGATTATGAATTCAAAACTGCAGCATGCAAGTAACATTCAGCTCTTACTTGAGCATATGTTCATGAGAATTTGTAAACAACAGACAATAGCTCTAGTTTCATCTTTAGGTTGTTATAACAGAGGTTATAATAGAGTAAATGGAATAAAAGTAATTTTTTGCTTTAATATAGATTGGAGCTTTCTCTAGCAGCAAAGTAAAAAATCCTGAATTTATGGCCAGAACTTTTTGATATAATGTACAGTAGCTTATCCTAGGAAGTATCTGCTTTCTGTAGGCTTGGGACTAAGCCTGAAGTGTGCTTCCTGGAGGAGAAAAGAATTTCAAAGATGAAATAAACCTTACCACTATGTTTCCAGTTACAGTCAGACATCCCTGGTTCCTTGGGTTAGCTTTTGGCTTTTGGCAAAGGTGAAAGGGTTTCTTGAAGGAACAGAATTTTTTTTTGTTAGAACTTGGAATTTGTAGGCATTATAGAGCCTCTGCTGCTATAGGAGTGTTGGCAGAGCTTCCTGACATAGTCACAGCTTATGTTAAGAGGAGTTTTTCTTGCACTGGGTTCTCTGACAGTCATAAACCAAGCTGGTGAAAGTATCTTATCTGTGTCCACACTATGAGCTCTTCTAGTTGAGCTTTGAAGTGTTCATGACTCCTAAACAGATTAATCTCAATCAGCAGAGTTGCACTTGAGTTATGTCAGAGCCTCTTTCCGAATTTTGGGCTTCCATTGTGATATTATTTTCAAATGCTAATCCAGATTGCCTAGATTTTTTGACCACAAGAGTAAGTAATATTTTGGGTAGTGCAGACATTTATTTCTCCACTGAAGAAATGGACCAGTATTTGACCTGCGTCTTGAGAAATGGACAGTGCTGAAGACATGATGTACTTGAAGGAGCTTCAAGACTGTCTACCAACACAATAAAATAGTGAGGCTCTGGCGAAGCCTACTAGTTACATAATGTGGAGCTGTTTTTGCCTAACTGGTGAATTCCTGTTCTCTGTAGGCAATATTCTCTAACAAAGTAAATACAGAAAGTGCTATTTCATGCAACATTTTTCTGCACTGTTTGTTTTGGGGTTTGGGTTTTTTTAAAAAAAAAAAAAAAAAGTGTGATTTCTTTGTCCAAGTGTTCTAAAGTGGATTCTAATTTTTGAGGTGAAATACAAGTCTCTTACCACTGTTATGCTGATAGCCTGTTTTGTTGAACCATTGTAATCGCAAAAGTTTCGATGGAGAAGACAGATGGTTATAGAATATTTCACAGTTTCCTTTATTTTATTATGTATGTGTGTATCAGTGCTTTTCTTCCACCCCTGTTCAACTTTCTCTTTATCCCCTTTCCCCCTTCCATCTCCATTTACCCCATTGGATAAGAAAGTGGGAAAAGTTACCTGTTGCCAACATTTCATTTGAAACATTTCTAATATCTTGATTGCTTTCATGTAACCTTAATTTCTAGTATCTTGATTGCTGTCATGTAACATTACTTTTTAGAGTGGTTTGAAGGCGAAAGACTGAGTGGATTGTTAGACTGATTGCATTAGACACCCCTGCAAAGGGACACATTCTGTATATACTGTCATAGTGCTAAAACCTTGTAAGCATATGAGAAGAGAAGAAAGAGCTTGTATGTATACAAATTGTGTACACATATATGCACTGGACATTTACATTTTTTCCTTTCTATCTGAAAAGTTTTATATATACTCTGTGGTCACATGTAATACAAAGCAGCAGCAAGCTAAAAACACATTGTTATTATTTTTAAAATTTTTAATGTTGCTTTTTCCATCTCCTCTTCCCCTTTTAGCTTGGCGATACAAAGCTCCTCAGCAAGTTATATTTGTTGAGAAGTTGACAAAACTTGTTGTAAGTCAGCTGCCCAACTTCTGGAAGCTCTGGATTTCTTATGTGAATGGAAGTTTATTCAGTGAGGTATGGATTCTTCTGTATAAATGAGTTGTAAGTAACAAAGGTCTGTAGTAATTATGTTTGAAGTATTATATTTCACTGGAAGAAGACATTTTAACAAGAGGTTTTTCTTTTTATTTTTAAGAGAATGTAGGCGTACAATGGAATTACTACAAATTCTGACAGTGAGGGCTGTGTGAGTGTGTCTTTGTGTCTGTCTGTGTTCTAGTTGCTGGACTCTATATCTCTGTACTTTCACCTCTTACTCATAGTTGGCCCTTCATTGGTGATCTGAAGAAACAGCACATTGCATGAAGGATAGAGATTTGTAAAAGACAGAGTCATACAGAAAAATATTGTTTCCTTTCTTTGGAAAAGGAATACTCATTTCTTGAGTTTTAAGTGTTTGGAAGTGAGGGTAGGTTCGAGACCAGAGTTGCAAAATGACCAAGGCCCAGAGTACTATGCACTGACACACTGTAGAGAGTCCAGTTTGGAAGTGCAGTCAGCTGCAATCACCTGTGCTTCTAGTCCTTCTTGCTCAGGTTGTCTGGTTGTTCTAAATCACATAAATATAATCTTGATAATCCAAGAAGAAGGGAAAAAACAAAAGTAACGATTCATGACACGTACCATTTTTATATATGCACTATTTAAATTCTTAAATCATTGTGTATACAGTATTCCACTACAAACAGAACTGCAACCATAATAACTACTACTCTTTGCAGTCTTAGTAGAAAATGAAACAAAAGCCTTGGAAAAAGGACATTTGGAAGCTTATGTTCTCATTTTCCATTTCTTTAACTAAAGAATTAATGTATCAAGCGTTCATTCTATTTAATGCCATTGTTTATAGCCCTTTATGTGGTGAACACATTTTACAGTGCATTATAGCTCCAGTGAAATAGATTCTATTTGTGATCTTCATTTTACATAAAGATTCAGGATTTACATCTAATGTTCAATGAAGGAAGTAGAATCAAGAATAAACCTTAGTACTGTTCACTTTCACAAAAATAATTTCGTAAGGGAAGTGACAACCTTTGTTTGACAGACAATTGAAATTCCAACTTTACAAATTCACCTGTTTAGTTACTGGGATTTTTTTTTTCTGTGTGCAATGAAAAATAAAGCAATTTCTAGAAAAACAGAGACTTGAAGTGTAAACAAGGTTGAGAAATTCTGCTTATGAAAACGACTGCAAGTGGAAAATGTCATGTCTGATCAAAACATTGTTTCAATGTACTAAAAAAAGCCTAGAGAGGTAGTTTTCCTGTTAGTCCATAAGGTACACATACTCTTGTCCTTTTGGGCCAAATTTTGAGCTGCTGAGAAATTAATCCCCATACATTTGATTTCTTCTGCTCCTGTGGTCCTTACAGAAGCCCCACAAGTTCTTGGCGAGAGAGAAGGGATTTCTTTTACCACAGTGCTTGCTATTTGGGAAGCGATGTGATTGTTACTTTTTTTTTTTAAGAAGCATCCTGCGAAAAATGGCATAGAGGGTTATTTCAGTTAGCTTATTCAAGTCTTCAAGACATTTTAAAAATATAGAAAAAAAAATCTCCACGTATCCATTTCAAGATGTATCTTCTCGTGTTCAGTTTGTAGGGTTTTTTTTTTTTTGGGGGGGGGGTTGTTCTTTTTAGTTTTGAAAGGTTAAAAATTTCTTAAAATATTGTCAGTTAAAAATTTATGTGGTATTTCAACAGTTTGAAAAGTTGAGTTCTTTGAATCACTCCTGGGTGAAGTCACATATGTGAGTAGTAACCGTTGATCTTACCACAAGATAGTTTTGGTCTGTCTGTGCAGGAAAGGTTTAAGATTGGTCTTCAGCAAAACCACTCAGGAAAAAAAAAAAAGATATCAAAGATCTATGAATTGCTCTGTTAAATCCAGCTGTAAAACACTGTGAATTTTAAGTTGCTATCTGAGGTTTCGAGGAATACAGCTTATTTTCTTTTTAAAGCTTTAGAAGAAAGAATTGAGAATTATATGCAGTAATAACTAGAATGTTGTTCTCCTTGTCTGAAACAGCATAATTCAGGGCTTAAAAGTACAATATTTTCATAGCTATGTATTTTACAAAACTGGTAAATAGTTTTATTTTTCTCTTATTTTTGTTCACTTGAAATTATTTACTTTACCTTAAAAATCTTAAATACTTTAATTTAGAGGGATATTGAAAAATACAGCATTTCAAATTAATTACAAGAAAGAAAACCGATTCTCTTGGAGAACGCTCTTGTCGTGTTATTGCGCTTCTTGTCCAGTAGATGTTGCTGTACAAACATAAACCGGGAGATTTCCTGACCAAAATTCTACAGTATCTGCACTTAACCTGGTATTTGAAACAACTTTTTCAGTGTAATTTACTCTACTGTGTGCTCAGTAGATTCCACAGAAGGCTGGAACTACAAACAGGAAGAATACTAGTCAAAGCATGTTTTTCTTCAACTGTAACTGTTTCATGCAAAGTGTAGTCAGATTCTTCTGTTTTCAAAGGGCTGACAGTGAAGATGTTGCTTATTCTGCCGAGACTTTTACAATTAATTGCGTTATTTAAAGAGCATTTTCCACAAAATACTGTTGCTAAAACCAAACAAAACCTCCTCAACCCTCCCCCTCACATCTTGCAATTCCAAATTGCCCTCATTCCAAAAATTATCTCCCACTTCACGTTGATGGCTTTCTCTGGTCAGCTTCGATGCTGAAAAAACAGAGTTCTTTCATATAAACCTAAGGCACAATTGGACTATACATGTTTAAGCTCTCACTAGTAATGTGGTGAAAAAATTTTGACCTCAAGAAGTTTGCATTGCTTTAGCTATTCTTATGCTTGTCTCTGTCTTAAGTACACATTGTTCCTCAGAATTAAACGTTATCTTTCTGACCTACAGTAAGTAGAGTTTATTGAGATGCATATAGTCTTTGCTTATTGAAATGCCATGAGTTAGTTTTTATAATTGCATCATAAACTCATCGGTTTTCACTTCTTCACTTCGAAACCTCCTTTTTCAGAATTATTTTAACAGTGGTTATAAGATACTTACACTTTTCAATTTTCTCATTTTCACAAGACTGCTGAAAAATCTGGCCAAATGGAAAGATCAAAGAAAAACGCTAGGCAAAGACAAAATGATTTCAAGGTAAGTAGTTGGGGGAGATGTGGTGGGGAGAGCCTTACTGTCTTTCAGTTGTCCTTCATAGCAAGGTACTTTAATGTCACCACCTTGAAAATCAGATTTGTTTAATCATTTGTGTCCCTTTATGCCTCCTTCTCCTTTACTTTCTACCCTGTGTAACCACCTGTAAATCATGCATTCCTAGCTCTTATGTATAGGAAGTACACAGCTGCTTAAGCGTATTGGTAGAGCTTTTTCCTTGATTTTTCTTTCCCATCTTCTGATGCAGAAAATGATTCAGGAAGTGATGCACTCTCTGGTAAAACTTATCCGTGGAGCCTTGCTTCCATTCAGCCTCAGAGAAGGAGAATTAAGACAGTATGGTGGCTGGGAGATGAAATCTGAACTTTCTGGCCAGTGGCTAACACATGTCATCCAAACTGTAAGGTAAATGAATGTGTGGACCTACAAAAACATGCTATTCCTGTAAGGCATGTGTTTTGAGACAAAATGTTTTGTTCATTGCATTAAATACCCTGAGTTGTGAGAATGTTAACGATTGCAAAAAATTGCTTATGGCAAATTTAGGATTCTGTGTGCAAGTGTGATTACTAATGTCTCATGATCACACCAAGGTTATGGCCTGTATGGGCCATTCACTTAAGAGTTGGACTCAATGATCCTTCTGAGTCCCTTCCAACTCAGAATAATCTGTGACATCTTCTATGATACAACCTTATTACATAACAGTATATTCATTTTTTCCCCTTTACATCTTGTGAAAAAGTTGGAGTAAAATATTTGTTTGGCGCAGCATACACACTGAATGAATGAAACAGGATTTGATTCTTTAGGCTAGAAAGCAATTATTTGCTTCATTTGCTACATCTTCCCATCTTTGCAGAAATGGGTGAAAATATCATGCTTCTGACTACTGTATCATTCTTAGATCATAATTTACCATTACAGTTGTTTGATGGAAGGTGATATTCCTGCTTATAATATCATTCTGCTTATCATTATATTTATTTATGAAAGTAGTAATGTGCATCTCATTAATTAGAAATATCTCACTAATATGCAGAATTTGCTTCTGTTTGTCTAAGGGGGCTACAAGAATTGTCGTTCTCTTTTGGAAACATGAGTAATATCTGCATATGATACTGTACTTTTTAATCTAGAGTTTTCAAAGCAGGAAAGCACAGAGGAAGAAAAAGGTATAACCACTTAAAGATATACTTAGTGCAGATGAAGCTAGCAGGAATATGTATTTGTTGTTAAGTCTGTTTAACACTTTCTCAAAGCCTGTTGTCACTTACATTATCTGTACTGTACCCATTTAGAAAAAAAATTCCATGTTAAGTTTGTTACTCTGGCTAAATTTTGTGTAAAGCTTCCAATTTAACAAGGAATTGACTTGATCCTTGACGAAGAGATATAAAGGACAGTGTTGCCTTTTTATGAAAGCAATCCGGTTTCACTCAAATTATAAAATTCTAGAATTTAACACTTACCCATCTGTAATATTGGCTTGGAAATGTAACCAACAGATTCTCTAAAGGTTAGTTGTGCTCCTACCATCTGAGATAAGATCCAGGCTGAGGTTATAGGGTATACGAAGACTTTTTTCAGAGAACCTCCTTTTGCTTTCCGGGCACTGCCCTGGTAATGAACAACTGAACTGAGAGCTGGGGAAATCCTCTCTCCCTCCCACTCTTTTCCCCACCTCATGTTTTTACCAATGCCTGTGATGGTACTTTACTAAAGTGGCCTAGACTTGACTGCAAAGCAATCAAAAGTAGAGAAGAAAAGGGGGCAGTCTGGAGAAGAGGAATTGAGCATACCATTAGAGAGTGCTGACCAGTGATGACCAGGTCAGAAGTTTATGTAAGTGCTGCAAGTACTTTTATTTTCAAGCCCCCACGCTTTGACAATCTGATAAATTCTTGTGACTCACACCAGTGATGAAGGTGGGCTGTTTCCAAGAAGAATCTACACATTGAATAAAACCTCTGTTTCTTGCAAAGTTATGTAATATCTTGTCTTATTTTCATAGTTTGTAACTTAAAGTCATGATGAAGCACATGATAGAATTTTATTCTTTTCTGTCACGTCACAAATGATTTACTGTTTTCTGCTTGTATTTAAGAATTATAAAATTCACAGTGTTATATAACGAGGAGTTGTCATTACATTTGTTATAATTTCTGGTCATCTATATGTATCACACAGCTTGAAGTGGGGTGGTAGCACAGTCTTTCACTTGTACCCTATTCTGTTATAACCTAGTATGAACAGGTTCCAGATCACATGAACTATGTGATCAAGTGAGCCACTGTTGGCAGCACTTTTGCCTTACCATAAAAATATAAAAGGTATGTGTGTGTTAGGGTGAATTATATGAGGAAAAAGATAATCTTAGGGATATGACAGCTGTGTGCTCCTTAAGAAACGGAATCAACTCTAAAGGACAGGGCTTCTGTGCTTTCTAAAGTAGCTTGAATTTCTCACAGATGGATATTTACATTCTGTGTTTCCCGACTGGCTGAGATAGTACAGATTGTTTTAATCTACTAATTCAGTGGTTGTGCTGAGTGGAGAGCAGTCTGATTAATATTGAGGTTTTGATGGTTTATGCCCAAAACCAGGAGTATGGAACTGGAGCCTACAGGTGGATGGTTGGAAACGTTCCACTTGTTTGCTTGTGCCTTCCTATTCCTCCTCTTTGGCACTTTCTATTACCTGTGCTTTGCTCAGTGTTAGCAGTAGGGCAAATAGCAATGTCTGCCTTTGAATTGGCCTTGCTCAAATATGCAGGAGTTGGATAAATGTGGTGATCCTCACTTTGTGCCCCTAACGAAGTCCGAGCACAACTTCAGACTTTTATTAGAAAACTGAAACACTATTTCTTGCAAGCAGCTGCTATGTTGCTATTTCTATAGGGAAAAACCAGAAAATGATGTCTCCGTTCTCACCTATAGTAGCTGATGATTTGTACCTGGTCAGAGTTGGAAGCAGAACAGTGAATGAATTCACTCTGCACATGATTCAGTTAGCTATATTTTGGCTCCTTAGAGGTCTATACTCTTACCGATCTGATGCATAGCCACATCACCATTTATGGCAGCTTAATCACTTCTACTGTTGCCATGCAGGTAAAGTAACTCAAAAAACCTGTTGTGGATCTTTTGTTTGATCTAGGCATTAACCTAGAAACAGCAAGAAAGAGCTACTTCTGCTCCAAAAGGATTATTCTGGGATCATAGGACAAGAGATGGATGCAGAAAGGCAGGCGGTGAAGTACAAGAAGACAGTAGAAAAAGTTGGCCTATTGCTGTGATGACATTATTGTAATGTTAGAGAAAATTAAATCTTCATTTGCAATCTTTTGAATTAAGTAAAAATTGATCTTCTCAGAATGGTATAATTGGTTATCAAAGATACACTGAGGATGGAGCTATTATGTTTACATACACAGAAAATCTCTAAAAAGTTCAATGTAGTTATATCAGCTTTAAAAACCCTGCAGATTTATACTTCTATTTTTATTTGCTTTCAGGCTTAGTTCTGAGTCTCTTACTGCACTCGAGATACCCAATGATATGCTTCAGATCATCCAGGATCTTATTTTGGACCTTCGTGTACGTTGCATTATAGTGACCTTACAACACACGGCGGAAGGTAATAGAAGGCTGCAAGTGTCTTTGCTTACTGTCATTCTTTTTTGTCTTTGATTAGGCCAAACCACGTTCTGAAAAATAACTGTGTTTGTTACAGATCTTGCAGTGGCAGTGGACTCCTCTGAGTTCTCTAATATCTCACAGGAGTTACTCAAATAGTTCAGTTTTTCTGCCTGAAGTAGAAGTCTTCTCTTCTCTTGGTCTGATGAATAGAGTAGGGCTTTTTTAATCTTACAACTTAACTTTTTAATCTTTAACATGTGATGATTTTGTAGGCTGACATGATGTCAAGACTTTTAGTCAAGGCTTTAAATGTGCTAAGCATAGGTGACTGTATTAAGCAAATTTTTAAACTTTTGGTGACAAGAAATCATTAGGCCTCTATAGTTTATTTTGATACAGTATTGATATGAATTGTATCCTTGGCTCTTAAATGTCTTATTAAATCCTATTTCACTATTAACATGATTTTTCTCTATTAATATCAAGCTAGCTAACCAAACAAGTACATACGTTGTCTTACCTCCTTAAAACTCTGTTTGAAAAGTATTACCACTATTTCAGATTTCACTTAAATTATGACAAAGTCTGTTTTGCCTATTTTTTTCTCAGCACAATTGAGGTCAGTTGTTTTTTCTTAATCTTAGGTGGAAAAGATTTTTTTTTTAATTGTGACATGAGGATGGTCTAATTCCACTGTCTGTGAATTGTGATTCCTCAGATGTCCTGCTGTTTCAAAACAAGGAAGTATCTAGCTATGAACTGTTTTGCTGACAGTTCTCAGCTTACCAAATCTCTGAGCTATCTGTGTAGCTTCTCCAGCACAATCCAGAGAGCTCCAATATGATAAATGATGAAAAAAGTCTGCTGTCTTACTAGTTTTGCCCACTTGTTGCATCATGGCAGTAGCCCAGCTCTTTGGATGCAGAGTTTCTGCTCCATATGTTCTGACTCGTGGCCACACACAGTCTGTGTAGGAAAAAATCTTGTGGTAATCTGTACCTTAGATTTTTATAAAAGCACATTTACAGCTCTCTATATGAATGATTGTCTATTTGATCTGAGCATCTTTATTCATACTTTTCTGTCTTGAATCAAACAAAACGGATCCCTGAAGTCGCCAATGTGTTTCTTTGGCTGGATAATGTATCTCTCTTCCATCTAGCCATAACAGCAGCCTGGCTTGGCTGCAGCTCCCATCCCCTGTCAGTAAAGCAGTTTTATGTGTTGGCTATAGCGTCAAACAGGAGAAAAGATGCCCACATGTATTACGACTCTCATTCTATACTGCTGCACTGCACACCTTGTCCGTGGACTCTTTTTTTTTTTTGGTTGTTCTTTGCCAACTAAAGAAAAATTGTAACTGCTAAATGTGTTTAGATAAGGGAGGCTTTTTTCTGCACCCAACCAGGTTAATTTGGCCCTTGGAGAAACTGTTATTATTAAGGAATGAGTGAAAGAACAAGTAATGGGTATTCTCAGTATTCTCATGGAGCTATGTAAATGTATCTCAGACGTAGCTATATCTGTAATACATAAGTCAAAAAAGCTCCTCCTGGACTTGAATTTTGCTTCTCTAGTATCTCCAAAACATGAGATTCATAAGGTGCTGATATCAAAGTCTGTCTCATCTCTCTCTGCATGTTGTAAGTTGGTAAAGGCATTCAGATGTAGTTACAGTTTTCAGATGTTGTTACAATATTCAATAGATCACCTCAGCCCACACACAGGGTTTTCTTGTCTTACGATAAACACCATGTACACATGCTGGCCCTGAGAGGCAATCTGTGTTCTTTCCCTCCCATATGTGATCACTGGTCATAAAGGTCATGAAAGACAAATTATGTGAATGCCAGAGTAGACAGGGGGTTTACATGAATGTATTTGACTGGAATTTGGTGAGCAGTGAAATATGAGCAAGAAATTTGGGGGGGGGGTTATATTTGTATTAGCTAAGAAGAGAATGCAAAAGTGAGCAGCCAAAGAAACATGTAAAGGCTGACCAGTACAATCTAAACCCTTACAAGAATATCAGTTGAATTAAGAGGTTTACTAAGTAGGAAAATGAACAGAGTAATTATTCTGCACAGCCCCTTAATACTTATTATCCTTACTGAGCCTATACTTCCATGAGATATAGAACTGCAGAGCATGACACTATAACCAAGCTTCTTAAGTTAGCTAATTAAACCAGCAAGATAGTGAAGTTACCTTTCAGCATGCATTAGTTGTCCTCTTTTCTTGGATTTTAAGGAGAGATGGTCATTCACTGAAGTTTTTCCTCATTTAAAAGGGAGTTTCATGATGTACAGACAGTTCTGATGAGCAGTTTGTGTGTGGGAAAATGTATGTCAAAGCCCCACAAACTGCACACAGTTCATCTTTGTTCTGTTTACAATGCATAATGCACGTGTCCATACAAGAATTGTGTTTATAGCCCATGAGCTTTGGATGCACATCCCAACCTAGCTCCTGTTAGCTTTAGTAAGCCAATAGAAGTTGACACCTTTTGAGTAGTGGAAGAGTGCTTTTTGCATATGCCTTAATCTGGTTTTTAAGAAAGTCTGTTATTGTGGATCCTTGACATTCATTGGGGACCTTGTGCCTCTTTTATAGTTCTGAATATGAATTATATGCTGTCCTTTCTGTCTTTGCTAAAATGCTAGGCACTTGTTCTTTCATTTTTAATTAAGAGCTGGAATATAATAGACTAGAGACTTGGGTTCTTAAATGCAGTATTTTATGTTATGATTAAAAATTTGCAAAATAAAAACAAACCCAAAGCCTTCACAATATTCCTTTAATTTTAAGCTTTCCAGTAAACGATGTGCTTCATGCAACTCTTGCCATGTATCATAGATGTGTTTCTCTGTGTGGTGTCACCAGCATACCATGTATGAGTTCCATTCTGAGTCATTTGAGAGTGCTGAAAGCTTTGAAGCTCTTAGTGCTATTTGCTCGTATGCCTAGTCATTGCAGTCCCAATGTCTGTGGTTTATCTTTTCAAGTTCAAGGAGTTTTTAATAATGAAAATGAATACCTTCTCTCCCCACACCCCCTTGCTCTGTCTTACAGATATAAAGAGATTAGCTGAAAAGGAAGACTGGGTTGTTGACAATGAAGGTTTGACATCGTTGGTGGGTATACTTGGTGTCTGGTAGGCACTTTCTCTGCTGGTTTTTTTTTTTTCTTTTATTTTTAACAAAACTGGTTTCTATATTGTCCAAAAATCAAGTAAGTTTGGACTTTTTCTATATGTGTGCATACTAGTGTCTATAGTTTTATGAAAATATGAAAATATAACAAGATAATTTTTTAAGAATTGTTTGAATGGTTACAATGTCTTTACAGCAATCTTAACAGATGTCATCACCAAACACAAATTTATTTGTTGCTCTTTTTTCCAAACTTTTTGTTTATACTTTTTATGTGTAGTTACTTTTTATGTGAAGTAACTTTAAGTGATAATAGATCTACTAGACAGCACTATTTTTGAAGGTGCAAAACAAAAAAAAAACATCATAAATAAAAGTTTAGCAGATTTGTGCTGCAAAATGTATAAATAAGAATTTGGCATCCAGATACATACCATGGCTTTCTGCCTTAAATAGGGTTACTTAAATGTGTCAGTGTAATTACTGCTGACCTCTAGCATGCTTTTGCTGAGATAAATAATAACAACTTCCATTGTTAAGCATCTTATTTTAGGGATGGTTTACTGAAGTAAAAAATCATATTTGAGGTCACAAGTTCAGTTCACATCAAAATGCTTCATAACTTAATAGGCACACTACCATGGAATTGATCTGTAGCTAAATAAATAGGTCACTTAAATGTTATAGTGAGAAATTGAACCGAAAAACAACTAATTTAGGAGATTGCCTACATGCAAACAACCAGTGACTTGAAACCAAATTCAGATAAATTAGTGAGATGCTTTCTGGAAATAAACAGTAATGAGTAATGCCTAAAACACACCAAATGCATTGTAGGTGTGACTTAAAAACAATCTGCGAAAGGATAAAAGGCTTGTGGGATGGAGAGTTGCTTTGTGTATGAATGCTCCACAGACTTTTTTAGTTCTTCTTATTTGCTTCTATAAATACGTATTTGAAGTTGAGTAGGAGGGCAGTAAGCAGTCACAATATACATATTGTAGGAAGGAGTGTTGTTGGGCAATTGTAGTACTATAATCAGATTTACAACTTCTGATCTTGATTTCATTAGCCACGGACTTGGGCAAGTCCCTTAACTTTACTGTTTTTCACTACATGAAATGTCACTCCACTAAAATGGAGGCATAGGAAAGGATCTTCCACAAAAGTGTTGTTTCTTTATGCTCGTGCTGTATCCTAACTTACCTTTATTAAGAAACTGCTCAAGTCTTTTTTGTGTTTAGAAATCGCCTGTTAGTTCCATGTGTACTGCACTCGCCTAGATACCTTCTGAGGTCTTGGCTGAGACATACCAGATTTTAGTGGTGGAAGTTGACTATGTTTTTTCATAGCAAGGTTATTTATCTACTAAAGTAGAGTTCATTGTGGTAATATTATAGCAAAAGCTAGCAAAAATTAAGCATTATCAAAAAGGGCCAGGCAGTTTGTTTGGGGACATTTTATGCTGGAGAGTGAAACTGTGTTTTAAGTTTGCAGGAAATACTGGTTGATAACCACTTTAACATTTATATTCCAGGTAAAAGATACAGTAAAACACAGAACTAGCCTTTCTCATCTTCGTAATATCCAAAGTATCAAGTATCTGAAAAGCTTTCCTCTCCTGAGGTGTCATGTTTTATTGTGTGGAAGCAAAAACCCAAGAGCAGCACTTTACTGCTGGCCTTTTTCTTTTAACGGACCAAAAAATAATAAATATAGATTTTCTTACTGGCTTTTTTCGTTTTTGCAATTCTGCCATGCGGGCATCAGTTTCACAATCCACCTCCACCATTTACAGAAATAAAAGTTACTCCTAAGCCAGCTGGTGACAAGCCATAATCTACGGAATGAAAAGCAGTTTACATGACTTACAAACTTTTTTGTTCACTTTTACCCAAATCCATTAGGATGATGTCTGTCTTTTCTGGAGCAGTGACTGTTTCATGTTGCCTTGCACAACAGCCTCCTGCCTAATACCAGCATCATTAAAAAAATAAAGTGTGACTTATCAGGGAAGAGAGAAAGACAAGGAAAAAAATGACTAATGACTCTCCTGTGAACTTGTTTGCACTTTCAGAATGAAATTGATACATGTATCAAGATATTTACACTTGAGGTTTGGAAACGTAAAGGTAAAAGAAGCCCCCCAAACCAGTGAGGGTTTTGTCTTTCATGTGAAAGCAATTCCAGTCTGATTTTCTTAGAAACCTTTTGCTGAAATAGAATGCAGAAATATCTGGTATCCTAGGTGAAATTCTATCCCAACTTGGATCAAGGAGGAGAGATGGGAGTGTGTCACAGGTATCTGTAATGCTGCCACAAACAGCTGTAAAAATCTTTCATGATCCTTTTATAGGAGACTGTTTGTTGTAAAAGTCTCTTATTCAGATAAAAAACTGTACATTGATCTATGTTGATAATTCTGTACATAACTTATGTATGAAAGTGCATTACTACAAAAGGGTCCTCTGGCAATATACAAATTGTGATTTTTTTTTTTATTTCCCCCCGCCCCTTATTTGGGATGACTTGGAAATAAAAAGTTTACCATATACCTCAGAAGTTTTTATGCATTTGTGTGGTATATACTTACGATGCTTATCTAAAGCTAACAACTCATTTGACTTTCAGCCATCCCAGTTTGAACAGTGCATTATTCATTCCTTGCAATCTCTTAAAACTGTGCTGGACTGCAAACCTGGAGAGGCCAGTGTAAGTTTTAATTTATACTTTTATTTTGTTCTTGTTCTGAAACCAAATAATTTACATAAAAAGAACTTTCAGAGAATGATCCGTGGTAAAACTTTCAGACAGCAGTAGACATGACTTTACATCTAAATAAAAATAAAAAAAAAAAGGAAGGGAGCGGTCATTCCTAGGAGTTACTCTTCATTTAGTGTTGCATCCAAACTATTTGCAGACTTAAACTCAGCTTTCTGTCCCCATCCACTCAGTACTTTGAGGCCCTGGTTTATTGTGGTACTGATGTTTTCTTTCAGGTTTCAGCATTCTAAGGGAGTATAACACTTCCCAAACTCCCTTGGGCCCCTCTGGATAGATATGGTTTCTCTCTTCCATTATTTTAATCTTTATGGCTAGCTTGTCTAATATCTTAATGAAGATTCTTCAAAAGAATCTGCAGTGAATTCACTTGCATGATGAATCCTTCTTTATTAGTATGCAAAGATCTTTGAATATCCTGGGAAGTTTTGCTCCATCCTAGAGCTTTTTGCTCCATTAGCCAACAGTGATATATATCACATGTTCTAGGAATGCCTCCCTTTTGATGTGTTATTTCCTCATGCTTATCAAACTATTGGGACTTGTATTCTCTCTCCCATTTTTAGGATGGGAAAACACTGTGTCTCAGCAGCCATTCTTCTAATTGTGTCATGTCTTTAGGGATAGGTTACTCAGGCCTTGCTTGAGAATAAGGCCACGTGAAGCTGTTCTGCTGAAATAATATGCTTGCATCCTCAGGTTTTCCAGCAGCAGAAGACACAAGAGGATGTGTGCCAGCTAAGCATTGGGATCATGCAGGTAACTGGAGCACTTTGAAATATGAAATAGTGAACACAAGTGACCATCCAAAATGTGTGCTTTGTACGTTGCCTACCTCCCAGAAGCTTGCTTGAGTTGATGACTGTGTTATTCCTCTGGTACACTCTGGGATACTGAGAAATATTTGACTTTAAAAGTATGTAGAGCTTACTAGCTAAATCTGATGATGTAAGATCCTCAGAGGATAAGTGACATATGCAAGTATTTTCCTGATTGTGATTGTTCAAGATTTTACTGACGATTGACACTTACTGAGATGATGCCATCTAACATCTATATACTGCAGTGAAAGGAGCAATGCTGATTTTCATCAGCTGAAGATCTAGCTTTTAATTTCGGTATCAAAAACCAATATTCTTTGTAACAAAATCTGATTTTTTTAAAAATCTATTTAAATGTCATTCTTTGGATTTTTATAGTCTCCTCAAATAAGAAATCATAAGCCAAAGCAAAAAATGGATTTTAGTGAGGCTTCTGCAATTTCTCCTTGGGATCCAGTGTTCAGATTGAACACATGACAACTATTAACAATGCTTTCTTTGCAAATCAGATTATCACTGTATCATTTTAGACATGCCTGATGAAAATGATTTATCAGTATTAAAAATTCCCGTGTTTTGCTACAAGTAAACTATGATAACTACAAAGTAGAAAATATGCATTCAAAAGTTATAACTGAAATTTTACTGTGTTTGTGTAAGGTTTAAGACAAAGAAAGGTTATGATGATCGTTCTGCTTCTATTGACTGTAGTAAAAGTGAATTTAAGGTTCTGGTTTTTTTAAGTTCTGGCAGAAAATGTAGATCTTCCTTTATTGTTTCCTAGGTCTTTATAGACTGTTTGGAACAACTGAGCACCAAACCTGATGGTGACATAGATACATCACAGTAAGTAAAAAGAAATAAGATTTAGGTGTAGTATTTTGAAATCGTGGGTGCAAATCTTACATTTCAGTGGGGATGTGGGTTTATCCCTTCTGTATATCGTTTTTCTTGTGAATACTTTTGCCTCTGAATAGTAATGCTTTGAAATAAGAGCAGATACTTTTTATGCCAAACAGTTTCGTGACATCATGTAATAAATATTGTACAAGAAAATTAATATATTACTTATACAATGTTATTCAGTGACACAAATTGTGTGCTGAGACCAAAACAAGTCAGAGTAGCCTGCGTTTCCAAGAGTTAAAAGCTTTCATTTGTGAAAAGCCAGAGACTAGGCGAATATTGCAATATGCATTAGGAAAAGGCAAATTAACTCTGTTTTTAATGCAATTTATTTTTTCTTCCTATATGAATGACTGTTGGATGGATAGGTGTAAAAACAAAACAGAATCTTTGGCAAAACAGAAATTACAGAAACAAAAGTAAAATGCTTTAAGAAGGAAACATCTGTAGCTAGAATAGCAGTGTCAGTCCACCAAGCTCCTGCAAGGGCTTTGTGGGCATCCTGGAAAAACTGAACAACATGGGCTGCTTTGTTACCTGTGTGAGGGGGTTTGAAACAAGATTCCATTTCATTCCTGTTCATTTAGATCCACTATGTATCAAATAGTCAAAAGCACTATACTACTCACTTTTTAATCAATATTCCTAGTCTTTCAGTTGATGTTTCATCTCCAGATTTGTTCGGAAGCATTCACGAAGACTCAAGTCTTTCTTCGGTGAGTTTGGCTTCTGTTTCTAAAAGCTGATGTGAAAATATTTCTCAAAGTTACAGGAATGTGGTTCTTTTTTATCATTGCAGTATTGTAAAAATCGTTTATATTGTTTTCCTTTTTTATAGAGAACAATTTTGTATTCTAGAGGCATTTCCTAGGAACATAAGCATGAGAAAATATAAGGATATAGGGCTTAAATATAAGGCTCTTATTAAAAGCACTGGTTTTTGTGATATCTTAGTGTACTGTCTTAAGGTAACTGATGAAGATGATTTTTGAAAGCAGGTCCTCCTCAGAAACTAAAGTGGCATCACAGAAATCAGTGAAAATAGCATTGGTGTTATGTCAGCTGCAGATTTGACATTTGATTTTTTTGACCTTGTTTGAAATTAGAACCAGTCTGATTGTTAGTTACTTTTCAAAACCTGTGAAGATACAGAAAATCAGTAATGTAGTTTTTCCCAGAAAATTTACCTTAAGTATTGATTATTTGTTTGACAGTTTGGTTTTGTTTTTTTAGGAAACTGGCAAAAAGGTTTTTGATATTCCTGACACTTTGGTCAATGTACTTTCTTCTAGTTCAGGAGCTGATAAAAAAAATGTAGTTTTTTACCTGCAAGTACTACTACTTCACCTGCGAAAACTACTACTTGAGGTAGTGAGAACCTCTTGTGAACTTAATATTCCTTAGTATAGGTTTTAAATGTTGTCAGAAGCCCAGCTTTGCCTCATTTACAAGAGCAGTAAGCATTTCTGCTGCAATAAAAGAATCACAGATTGCCAAATTGGAGCAAGTTTCTGTATTATAGATGTTAATAATTATTACAAATTAGAATATATAGAAATTATTAAAATATTCTAGATATTCTTTATGTCATTATTGCAACACTTAATTTTGTCAACAGTTAATACAAAAAACTTTTTGGGGACTGGGACTTCCTGCCATATGTCATAGGTATGAACATTTAAATAAAAAAGAAGAAATCAGCAATTTCAGACAATGTTTGGCTTCCATGGATTGTTTTTTTTTTTTTTTTGATAAATCACAGAACACTTTGTCTTTCCTGAATGAGAACAGAGAAAGTAAAGTGATCGGAGTAAGATTGGTCACTGTATTTTTTTAAATTCTCATTTTTTGAACAGTCTGTATACTAACTGATTATAACTTAAAGTAGTGGGCAACTGCACATCTCAAAACTAGTCATCATATTACCAAAATACAGAACTGTCAGGAGTTCTGGGTCTGAAAACCAATACCATTTTTATTCCTATCAGTGCTGTTATGATGACTTCACTGTCAAATAATGTTGTTTTCATAATATTTTCCTGGTTGACTTTTAACTTCCGTCTGAGGTAGAAAAATGTTTTGCCACTGGAAGAAGGAGAAGGGAAGAGGGAACAGGACCCAGTCCATTTAAATAGTGGTTCTGTCTTGTTGGGTTCTTCATTTGGAAACTACACCTTGTTACATCAAGGTCAGGGAAAGGCAATAATGGTACCTCAACTCCAGAATGTATTTGTTTCCCTTGTAATAAAAAAAAAAAAAAAAATCATTGAAGAACAGAGAGAAGTTATAAGCACCTAGAATTTTTTCAGAGGGCTGAAATTGTATTATATACTTGTGAACCTTCTACTATTTTAGAGTGGGTGTGCATTTGTTCAGTACCTGTTTTGCTTCCCTTACTTTAGCCAGCTTCGTGTGAAAGTGAAGATGATGTTCAGTTGATTTTATGATGGTCGTAATTGTTAGCATATTTCTTGAAACATAGTAAAATCCAGAAATAGCTTCCTGGAAAGCTGTCCAAACCCAATTTTCGTAAAGAAATCTTAACCGCGGTTCTCTATTAGTCATAACTATTCCAATGAATCCTCCGGATCCTGTAAGAAAAAGCATGAATGTTCAGTCATCCTACCTGATACTCACTGAGTTCTCAGCGGTTTATTGACAAAAGTATTAGTATACTCCACCTTATTTATGAGCGTGTTTATCATGCACAGAGAGCCAATAAAAGACTCTCTATATATTTACAGCGTTGGTTATGCTGATATTTCTTTTTTCTAACTATTATACTTTTTCTTCTCTTAAAACAAATTTTTAGGAACAGAGGCTTTTAATTGCACTCAGTAACTGCCGTTACCTGGAACGTCATACCTTCTTAAATATAGCTGAACATTTTGAGAAACATGGCTTTCAAGGTGTTGATAAAATAACTCAAGTAAGTGAGAGCACTGTAATAATCACCATTGCTTGAAGGAAACAGATTTCTCTTTGATTTACTTTCCGTGCAAAGTAGGTGCAAGTATCAAATAGCCAGAAGGACTCTTAGCTGAGCCTTCCACAAATGAGGGGGACTCCATGCATCAGTTGGACACAACAACAAGCATATGTCTGTATGTGTTCATACAAGGCTTAAATAGCTGGTGTAGAAAATGTGACCTCTTCCTCAGGACTTGTGTGTTCAATGGCAAAGCTTATCAGATTTCTTAGTAAAGCTTTTAATGTCACTGTGTTCTCTCAATGCAGGGAGTAAAAGATCATTATCTCAGAAATACACTTGATAAATTATTTCATCTGGCAATCTGCATTACTGATAGCTGTTTTTCATAAACTAGTTCATGGGTTTTTTGTTGTGTTGGGGGGGGTTGTTGTTTTTTCTTTTTCAAAGAACGAAAATGTCAAAGTGGGTGGCAGTAGCTGTCTCATTTTCCTGCCTTTTTGTAAAGATTAATCATTTCTTATGAGAAATGTTGTGACTTAATCCTTAGGACCATAAAGCTAGTTTATTTCCAGAAATATTTGTTGGTTGGAAGTAAAATGTTATCTTTTCCAGTACAGAGTACTGTATTTCACTCAAACTGATTGTTCTACTATGTAGTACATCCTTAGTCCCATAATGCCTGAATGTTGTTTGAATTTCTATGGCTGAAGTAATTTTGAGTAGCATTTAAATGGAATTGCTAAGGCTTGTATGGTTAGTACAATATAGGAAATTACTCTGGATATTGCCCTTTTTTGCTACTCAGAGTTGAGCTAAGTACAGTTAGTGTTGTCTGTATAAGCAACTCAGACATCTGTCATGTATGTATCAACACCCTGCCTTGTCCAGCCACGTCAAAGTAATGCCACTAAAAGTTTGGTATGTTTATAAATTACCAAATTCAAAAGTTAAAGTGGCACATTGATTGCAAATCTGCATTAACCCTTTGAAAGCTCTGGCTGGTGCAATAGTGCATATATGGGACACATCAATTGGTAATGCTGGTTGGGAGGATTTGGATAATTAGATTGTCATCTTAAGAGGGAAATTTTTGAGCCCTTCATTACTTTTAAGAGGATAGAAGCTCAGATGTTTAGAGGAGAGGGTTGATTGTTTCAGTTTTTTTGTTCTGTCGCCTAAACTTCTATAAGTTTTTAAATTTATTTAAATGTTAGATAAAAAGAAATGTAATAAAGAATTGACAAATTTTTTTTTAAGTAGAATTAGTTTTTATCTGAGAAGACTGAAATAAAACTATACTTTAAAATTCTGTCAGCTTTATAAATTGAATTTTAAAGGGAATTTTTTAGTGTGTTTTGGTGAAAGACTATGGCTGAAGTAATTCTGAGTAGCATTTAAATGGAATTGCTAAGGCTTGTATGGTTAGTACAATATAGAAAATTACTCTGGATATTCTTGGTTCTTTGGTTGGGTATTTTTTAAAGTTGCCTTTGTTAGTAGGGAAATCATTATTATCTAATATTCTGAAAATACAGAAATTATAAAATTGTAGCCAAGAACATTTCCTTACATTCTGCATGGTTATTTCAATTTTTTATTTAGTATTCCAAATACAAAATTATATAAAAGAGCCAAACTTTACATTGTGCTTTAGTATGTGCTATCTTGGCACATACTTATGGTATTCACCTGTAATTATATTTTATTTCTACGTAACTCTTGTAAGTACTTTTCTGTGGGGATTCTTTAACTCAACTTTTTGTCATCACTTTAGTCAATTAGAAAAGAATGATAAGGTGTTGGTATTCTTGTTTTCTTTCTTTTCTGAATTCCCAGTTTGATCTAGAGACCTGCCTTCTTCCTTGCTTTGAAACTCCTTTGCTTCTGGAAATTAGCATTTATGTGTATTTTATATGTTTGTGTGTGCTTTTTCCACTAATTATTGAGGAAAAGAAAAACTAGTTTAAAAGCTTTACTTTGGTATTGCTTAAGCTCTTATAAAGGTAAATACGTTTAAGTCGAAGTCACATGATATTTTCATCTTAATTTTCATTTTCATTTAACATCCATTTGTGTTCTAGAATTGTTGTAGAAGGTATAATTAAAAGTCTTGTATGAAATTTAAAGTTGTTCAGATACAACGAACAAGCTGTGCATATTCCTTTAGCTTTCAGTGCGGCTAAGTTGTGTGAATTACTAAAAAAAAACACAAAGAGTTGTTACAGAGAAAGATTCTGCAGATGTTGGTGAGCTGCAGCTTATGCTTCTGCTCTAGAGATGCCTTCAAGTAGAGAGGGGAAAGTCCATATGTTCAGATTCAGAAAGCAGAGACTCCTGAATAAATCATGTATTTTTTGAGTATAGAGTGGATAGTGAGAAATTGTAAAATTACAATTGATAGATAGAAAATACCCTACAAAAGTCTTCATGTGTCATGATGGAAATTATTGTGGGCATATTTTAAAGCACTGACAAAATTCAGTTGTTTACTTTGCAAGATAAAGACCTCCTGACATGCAGGGGGGAGAAATCATGCCAGTAGACAATTAGCAAATGATCTGCCTGTTTCCTTAGGCTTTTCACAAAGATGTCTGTTGCTGAGTACAATCAGAAAAAAAAAATTAATCTAGGTAGGATGGACAGATAATATAGAAATTCCTAGGCTTTTATATATGTAATTATGAATTGAAATGTCAGTAATTGCTACTTTTTACTGAAAATTAAAGAAAGCATGAGGGAATTTTTTGGGCATGTGATTTAATTCTTGTAGTTAATGACTATTTATTATGTTCTTTCTTTTTTATCTTTTTTTGGTATTTTTAGGTTAGTATGGAATCCTTGAAAGAGCTGGATCAAAGACTGTTTGAAATGTACATTGAATTCAAGGCAGATCCAATAGTAGGGTCATTAGAACCTGGCATTTATGCAGGATATTTTGATTGGAAAGATTGTCTTGTTCCAACAGGTAAATATCTGCTTATTAAACTATGAAATTATTTTAACAGTGATTGATAGGAGCTAAAATATACTATACAATTAAAAACTTTTTTCTAAACTATGTTTTTAACTTTTGACAAGTTTTCATTATAAGTTCTTTCTCACAGACTTTATTTAATTTTTAAATCATTTTTCAAATACCTGCAAATTATTAAAGCTGCTTTCATTATTGATAATCTCTTTAATACTTGTTTTTTGTGATTATTTTGCTTCATTGCTTATATATAATAGAAAGAATTATAAAAGCCATCTTTGCTATTTTCTTATGAAATTCACTGAGGGAGTTTGGGATTTTTTTCCAAGAGAATCTGACTACTTTGGTAATAGATGTAATTACAGTTCTGAAATTAAAAAAATTATGAGAAAATGCATATTGTTAACAGTAGTTCAGCAAATAAGGTTAAACCATCGAAGGGCAGGCATTGTATTTAAAATGACTGAGATGTTAGTCATTATCTAGGTGCTTTAAGAGCTTCTGTTTTAAGCATGATATAAATGCACAGTAGTGCATATTGTGCACACTTAGCTCCTTTAAATATGTAATGTATCGTATCTAAAACTTATATATCTAAATCACTGATCACATGAGTGCCTGATTAATACTAAGTAGAAATTAGTTGCAGTGACGTTAGAACATGACATTTTGAAGGTGAACTTCTCTTAATCAATTTGCACTTTCTTGTTTTGATTTTTTTATAGAGTTATATATGGGAGGCTTAGTAGAAATTTTGTGGTACTTAAAAATTGGACACGCAGGTAATTTTAAGAAGCACACTGGTAACCTGTGAATCAAGAGCTGCAGTGCTTGCTGTTTTAAAAGCACAAGGATCTACAAGGATCTTAGGGTTTATTATTTTAGATGAAAGTGTCTCTTCTATCTCGTTACTACTTTTATGCTCAGAATATATGCTGGAATACAATGTATAGCAGAAATAGTTGAGATATTCATCTTGCACATTCAAATTTGTATCTGAATAATACTTCTCATCATACTTGAAGTGTGTTTTTGCTCGGCATGTTTGGATTCCCACCAGCTAACCAAGACAAAAAAAGTAGTGTCGACTTTTTATATGCTTGTTTCTTGATCTAGCACATTGCAATCTACTTATTAGGCCACGTTGCCTTTAGGATTATTCTGTAGTATTTTTTTTGTTTAAAATATTTGTTTAGAATTAATATTAAATTTCTAATAGAGGTGGGTCTCAGCCTACTTGTGGTCCAGTTTATTGTGGTTTTTACATACTTCCTCTCCAACTTTTTGACAAAAATCAAAGTAAAGACAATGTATATCAGAGACTTCTCTTCAGGATTGCATATCAGTGTCGGACAATTTGAAGTAGTAGAGAAGTTATCTGGGTTTTTTTTGTTGTTAATCCCTAAGCTAGATACATTAAAAAGGAACATATAGTCACTTCTGTGCTTTTCCATCTTGATGAACTACCTTTCTTATTAATAACTTCTGACAAATATACGCTGTTGACTATTGGTATAAAAAGGTGTCATGGTTTAACATTATCCAGCAACTAAGAACCACACATCTGCTCGCTCATTCCTCCCCTGCCCTGGGGGGATGGGAGAGAAAATCAGAAGAGTAAAAGGAAAAAAAACTTACGTGTTGAGGTAAGAAGAGTTTATTAAGTGCAATAGAATAATAATAATAAATTTTAATGATAAGGAAAGTAACAAAAAGAGAAATAACTCCAAAGGAAAAAAAACAAACAAACAAACAAAACAAACAAGTGATGCAAATGAAAACCAGTCACTCACCACCACCTAACCAATGTGCAGCCTGTTCCCAAGCAGCAGCCCCGGGCCAGCTTTCCCCTTAGTTTGTATACTGAGCATGACATCATATGGCATCATATGGTTGGAATATCCCTTTGGCCGGTCAGGGGCAGCTGCCCAGCTCTGTTCCTTCCCAGATTCTTGTGAAGCCCCAACCCACCAATTGGCAGGGCACCACGAGAAGCTGAAAAATCCTTGACCTGGTGTAAGCAGTGTGTTACCAACATCAGTCTCATACTAAATATAGCAATATACTAGCTACTTGGAAAAAAATTAACTCCACCTCAACCAAACCAGGGCAAAAAGTAACTTTGAGTACCTTCATTTGTCTGTTCATTGATCCTGGAAATATTTGGTGCTCTGAAGATAAACATAGTAAGTGATTAGTAAGTAACCTCTTGGACAAGATAGAGGAACTTCATTATTGAAAAGGACTGGGGAAAAAAAATCTCTTTGTGGAGCATATGAAAATCTGACTTTTTTCAGTATTCAATCAAAAAAAGAAAAAGATCACCCAACAGGCAAATAATTGATAATTTTTTTCCAAGAAACTAGTATTCACAAACAATTTTAAATTGTACAGTAAGATTTTAGTTGAGAAAATATGCCATTACATAAGCTAAATGATGCAGTTAGTACTGCAGTAGACATGCTATCTTTTTACTTTCCTCTTAGAAAAAACCCCAAACAAACAAATTACAGTTGATCTCAGTATAGCATGACAAAGACCTACTTTTTTAAACTGAAATAGCATACATATGACTGGGACTGGATCACATTGAATCAAACACACCATTCACTCAAGGATTTGTTAAAGACACACTGATTCTTTGAGGAAAAAGTATTTGTGTATTATAAGTTATTGTCTCTTTTTCGGTAATCTTTATGACTGCAAAATTTAAAGATTTTTATTTTATTAATTTACCTCGTTTAGATCTTGACTCTTGTAGCCTTTATTTTAAAAAAAAACAAAAAAATGTTGATGGCATTGGCAAGACAAACTGTTTAGGCCTCATCACTTGTGTACTGAGTGGTGCTATCAGTGATGTGTAGTGTTGCATAACTGAAGTTACTCCGTGTTTCTTACTGGATGATTGCCAGGACATAGTAGTTTGGCATGAATTTTTTTTTAAGTACTGTTTCTGCATTAGTTTGCAGATAGTACTAGTGCTAGTAAAAAGGCAAATTTTGACAGGAACAGTTCTCTTTTTTTGAAGGGAAAGAAAGAGTCAAAGACATCAACTTGCCCATATTTAAAAGATTAGGTAAAAGGCAAATAGTTTCCCTGATGCAGTCTGAAACTCAAGCATTCCACCTGGCAAGTGAAAATTTGGCCAGAGTAGGAGCATGTTGATGCCATGATTTATCTTCTGCAAAGGACATTTTTGAAAATGTGAGTATGAAAATACTTGTGAATTGGTTAGGAACACCATTAAGAATTTTCTGATCCTGAGTTTCCCATGTTGCTAGTCCAGTCCAGAGCTTCAGGACCACAGCTGTTTCTGAAGAGTTCTCTGCAGAGAAGACGTGATCTGGACTATTAGGAAGATAATGCTTTTGGGTAGATGGAATTGTTCATGGGGAGGATACCAATACTGATGTAGGAAATAAAGTAACTGCAAGAGAGGGAGCAGAATGGAACAAAAAGCTTGTGGTGAGGTCTGTTATCAAAGAAACAGGACTGGATGAGCAAGGTAAAAACATAAATTAGGGTAGCATTTAGAAATAAAATTATATAGAATTAATCCATTTTTATTCAGAAATGTAAATGGATTGCAAGGGATTATTCAAACAAGAGACAGACTTGAATTACAAATAAAAGGACAGAGAGGTCTGATACTAGGTAAGTGAGCTTATCAGAAGCTGCTGTGTAATTGAAGAAATTCCCTCAGTTTTACACTTTTTTCTGCTAAGTATAACAGCCTTACAGAAATTATGAATGCATTACTATATACTTAAAGTAACGCTACAGGTGATGCTACAAGCTATATATAGGCAAGTCCCCTGAGTAACACAGCAATAGCCTAAATGTTTTACCTTGCCAGTGCCATCAACACTGTTTCTTTTTTAGAATCAGGGCTGTAAAAGTGAAGGTCTACATAATCAAGCAAATGAATTAAATCCATATAAATTTACTGCACAGAAATTACCTGTATTTGTTGCCAGTTCTGTTCTTGAGCCACATAGACCCCTGCAGTAAGAGAATTTTCTGGATTCCGTTCTTGTTGTTTGCTTGCTTGCTTTTCCATATCAGTAAAAATGATGTACAAAGAAAAACTACACAAAGACAATCGTGTATAAATAAGTCTTTTAATAATAACATTTTTTCTCACATGAGTACGCTTGCCTTGCTTCATGAAATGTCAACTCCTTTAGAGATACGACTGGGTTTTGTATTAAGTAGAATTGGTACAGGCAAAAATCTACCCTTTAGCTTTTACAGAATGTGAGGAGTGAGTAAAGTATAGTCTAGGAGGGGAAAAAAGGTGGAGGCAAGTTTCTGTCCACAGTGTTTGCTATGTTGTGTTAATACCTCTTGTAAGCATTTTTGTCTGTATCTTTAAAATGTCTTCTTTGACTCCTGTCAGTTTGAACATTCAGGGTTAATTTAACTAGCTAAAGTCTTATAAGATATAGAATATTCAGAAAAATCTTGGCACTCTACTTACGGGCAGCTTTACAGGCATCTGGCTCTAAGTACTGAAGACAACACTTCTTTGCTTCGTAAAATTCATGGGAAAATAGATGAATGAGAAGAACTGTATTAAACAAACAGTTCAGAAGGAGAATTCAGAATTAAATTAAGACACTTTCCTTTTGAACAAGCTTTGAAAAATACATAATACTCAAGTCTTGTACCGCGTCAGCGTGGAAGAAGCATATGCCTTGCTCACCTAGGCAATTGTCCTGTAATTATCAGTGATTTCCTTATACATATGCTTTTTGTTACAGTTTTAAACATAAAAAAGGATAAATGGTTTGCATGGGGCACAGTTTCATTTAGCCTGTGTGCTAAAGCTTTTAGTGTTTAATTTTTCAACATGCATGTTCTTTTCAATATGAAAGTTCTGAATATCAGAAAGAACTTATGCACAAAGTAATTTTACATTTGTCCCTTTATTTTGATCTGAGGTGTGACTGCTGGAGTTAGAAGGCAGTTTTATTAGCTTTATTAGATTTATTGTTAATAAATAACTCATTTAAATTTTCGTTTTAATTTTGATGTAGACTTCTGAGTCTTTACAACAAAGACTTCAGTTTTAAAACACAGCAACAATGAAATGCAGTTTAGTTCTTTTTTCTTGTTTGAAACATTGTTCTAATTTATTCTACAGTATTAACAAAATTAAAAGAGATGAAAGGAGCAATAGGAAACAGTAGTGTTAATCAGTTGCCACATATGGTTTTAGATTTTTTTTTGTGTATACTGGTCAGTCTGATAGTTCAGTGTACAAGTTGGGGTTTTTTGTTCCTATTCATTCTTCTGTTTTTAGGTAGTAAGTTGTGTTTTGTGGTGGTGGTTTTAATTCTGTTTTTAAATCCATGTGTTACATCTTAGTCTCGTGACAAAATTAGGCTTTGTAATCTTTTCTGAATTGCAAGGCTACAGTCTTTTGGAGAGTGAATGAGGTGGTTGTGTTACTCTGGAAGTGGATAGAAAAGTTTTCCGTGTATTGAAGTTTGTGCTATACAAGCAGAAGTAGTTGCATGTGAGCATTCAGTCTTATATATATTATATGTATACAGATAATTAATGTGAGCTTTTGCATGCAAATGCCCAATTACTCTTCATAATGGGGCAAGTTTTATTATACTTAGTTCATAAATTTGAGACTGTAGTAAGTGTGGATTTGTTTACGAGACAAAAAGTTGATGTTCATTTATTTTTCTGAGGAATTCAGATATGGTGATCTCTCTTCATAACTTATTTTTAAGTGCTGGCTGCTGTTCAGTCTAGAGAGCATTCACTTGAAGTTCACAGCATACAGAGTTCCAGATGCTATTCTAACATCTTTTTAAATATGTATCTGTGTTTCACTAGTGTTGGCAGATATGGGGGGGGTTGTAGTATTTAAAATTTCACATTTCTTTGAAAGTTTTAGGTCATTTTGCGCTTTCAGCTGAAAGTTGATTGTGGTTTTTAGATATTTGTTCTGTACTTTGCGTTAATTGAATGTAGTACAGTTAAATCTGAGTATTTTCTTCTTTGGAATGTTAAGGGAGCATTGTTTGAAAAATTTCAAATATATCAAATGCTGCTACTACCGTAAAGGATTAAGTGCGTCAGATCTGCTAAATCAGGTTTGTTACACTTGTCACATCTCTCATCTGTTATTTGTCTAATTTAAAAATCTAGTAAAAAACTTGTAATGGCAATAGCCTTATGAAAAGGTACTCAACAGTTAAAAATGAAATATTAAAAGGCATATTTAATTTGTAGTTATGCAGCGACATACTTGTCAACCTTTTCTTCTTTTGTTTAATTTGGGGCACCAGCACCCTGCTTACATGAAAGCTGACAAGTACATTTACATCTTAAAAACATTTGGATATAGTACAAATCTCTTTCATTTTTTTCCTTTTTATTTTTTTTAGAAATAGGCAAATACTTTATGACTGAAATTGCAAAATAGTTTTGTTTGAAATCTCTGTAACCTTTATATTTCTCCTAACAGGTCAAATGGATGGCTTCAAAATTATCTTACTAGAGGTAGATAATTTGGAAATCAAACAGTCCACAAATTATTGATGTACTTTGTTCAGGAATTGTCTGTCTTTTTATGCCAAATTCTGGTATTTTGGTGCAGGAAAATAATGTGCATGTAGAAGAAAGAAAACAATGATATATTGTCTATAATATTATGGGAAAAAAAGTATTCTGCGCTGGCAAATGAAGTTGCTAAAGGACTTGTCAGTGTGGGGTTTTTATTACAAAATGCCAGGAGTATTCTTATACACAATACTTTTTTATATTCCAGTTAAAATATGCTGTTTTTCATTCAAGCTAACTGCAATTGCAACATACAGTAGTAAATTGATAATTTTTCATTTTAGTAAGGAAATATTAATGTATAACAATAACATTTTTGTTAGGATGAACTAAATTCGACATCCTTAAACAACCTGTTCAATCAGCAAGTAAAAATGCATGTATTATGTGACTGCAGTTCTTGCATTCGGTTTACTTCACCCAGTAGAATCATACTAAAATTTCAGAGCCGGGGACCATCATATAGTAGCTTTTCAATTAATTTTGTAAAAAAACTTAGTTTGCTGCTTGAAATATAAGCAAAACTTTCACTGCATGTTTCAAAACACCTTCATTTGTGTAATTTCTTTTTAACCTCAGATTTTTCTTCAATTTCACTTTCACACATTCAGGTTTTATTATATTTCTCACTTCTGATAACTTTGAGTTGTTGTGTATTGATAATTATAAATTTTAAGGATCATTCTAGCTGGTGAAAGGGAATGAACATCATACCCTCTCTGTCCTTGGAAAGAGTTGCAACAGATGTGAACAGGAGAAGGAACTGGTCCTCCAACTTCCTGTAGTTTCTGCCACCAGGTTATCTTTAATTTCTATTATAGAAATCCCATTAGAAACCATCCCAGAGAGACATTGTGTTTTCCGGTTCCTACCTGCCACATATTGAGTTGCACTTGAATGTAGGCTTTGTTAGATGCCTTCTTGTGCTTCTCCACCCTTCATGCATGCAAGATTTTCTGCTGCTAATTTTGATTCTAGTTTTTGTTGGCTGATTTCAGAGGACTGTAGACTTCAGATGTGCAAGCATGCAGTAGGAGTTCATCTGCAACTTAACTGGTTTGTTTCTTATGCTTCCTCTTGCTTTGCACATGTCTACCTTCACCCACAGTTCTGCCTTATAGCATTTTCTGCTATTAAGCCTACCACTACTCATTTACTAGACTGCCATCCGTCTCCTACCTTCTCTTTGGCTTTACCTGTCAAACTTCTTCCAGTGATAGCTTGTGGCATTTCTGTCTATGCTTTGCTAAAGACTATTAAGCACCATGAATTAAGCTTCAAAAACATTTTATCTTCAGTATTTTTTCATTAAAAGTTGGAAAACCTGCAGCCTTCTCAAACTACAAAATTAAGCGGTCAGCAAATTTGAAAATTACCCGTTAAAGCAGTGTGTGTTTTAGAAAGGGAAATAATGTGATTGGTAAATGAGTCTCTCTAATCTGAAGTTTCAAGAGCTAAAACAGACTTCACTTATATTGCTGAAGGGATGGAAACAACATGATTGCAAAAGCCTGGTATCTCTAAAAAGAAGTCTTGCTGGGTTTCGTTGGTCAGACTGCATCATAGTCTTGTTGTAGCTTGAGAATTGTCTACTCATGTACCTTTTCTAACTGATGGTATTACAAGTCTCTCTTAATACCTAAATGAGATGATTAATATTGCAACTTCAGATGATTTACCTATCAGCAATGTCGGACAACTGAGAAATGTCTTCTGTTGTCTAGCCAGTTGTAGGAAGTTGTGTCATATTGTCTCCAGTTTGGCATTTCAAAGGCCAGTTTGATCTTTACCTGGGATACTTGTCATCAGTTCAGCATTTTCTAGTTCATGCAGTGTTCGTTCACAGTCCATTTCTGAGTAGACCTGTTCATGTCAGCAACCTTTTCTTGGTTTGGTTTTGGTTTTTTTTCACAAGGAGACCTGATTTTTTTTTTAACTCCTCAAGCACACTCTTTGAGAAACGCTTAAGATCTTTTAATATTATTTAGTATTTTTATGACTGCCTTTGATAATAGGATCTGATCTCTGCATTGCTCAAAGCAGTAAATTAATTGGGAATTGGAATCAATGCGTAGAGGAGAAAGGACAAGCATTGTTTTTTTCCCCTCTTACAGCACCCCTTATTACAAGCATGAATGAGGGTGTATACACGCAGATTTTGTACTGCCTTAAACCCTTTCAATTTGACACGTCGTAATAAGTTGTGTCATCAAAGCAATACTCAGTGCTTGTTGGCTTAGTGAATGCTTTCATGTTTAATTTGCATTTGATAGGCACAAATGACATCTTGATGTTTCCCATCCGGTTTACTAATTATTTTGGGTGCCCCAAGGTTATGGAATGGTGCAGGAAGGAGTTTTGGATCACTGGCTTGTTGGGTTTGCAGCTTGGGTAAGTGAGTAGAAATGAATGGATGGAAGTGTGGGAGAGGAAGAACTCAGTGGAATTGGTTCAGATGGGTTTGAAAGGCAGAACTGAAGACCAGGGATGTGAGGGACATGTGGAAACATCATAGGCCAAAAAGCTTGAAACGCTGAGACAACCGTCACTATTACTATTTGTTTTTATTTGATTACTAATTGTATTATAAGCCAAAATAAATTAAAACCTTGGTTGTGAATGAGGTGTTTGAGTAGGCTTAGTTTCAGACTGCTCCTCCAATTGTTACCCTTAGAAACAAGATTTTTACTACCTTGATAATGCACAAGATAGTTTCTGAGACAATCTTTAACAAACGGAGGTATAATCAAACAACTGGAGAGGGGTAAGTAAGTCATGTGAAATGTAAAAGTACCTGTAATCCCAAACTTGTGGTATCAGGTCTGTTCCGTAGTCCTTAGGCCTTTTTGCTTGCATTTATTCTCCTCTTACAAAGATTTGTTTCCACAGGTGTGCTAATTGAAGATGCTTTGCTATTTCTCTCAGAAGATTGAGTTGGTAGTGCTATCTGCTAAAAGATCTTGAGACTGCTCTCTTCTTGTACCCAGAAGTCTTTTAAAGTCCCTTTGGCAATCTTCAGCTAGTTTCCACAGGCATTTTGCTTGCACTGCTGTTGGGTGGCTGTCAATTAGCGTATGGATCTTGGCTTTCTGTATTGATGGCACTAATTTTTTGCTATGCAGCATTTGTCTGGTGACAGGTTAAGTGTGTTTTCAGGGTTATCTCTTTTTTTATTTTATATTTGAATGCATATGCTCTCCTGGAACAGTTGCATTTTTCATATTGTTTTGGCTAATGCATATAAATTGCATTTCCTGTTTTGAGGTTGTCAGTGCTGCAAACAAGATCCCGTGAAAAGCAAGGCATCCATTTTAAAAGTTGATTTCAAAGCAAACCAGTATACTGTAGAAACCATGGAACTTTATACTGGGAAAGTTTATTAGCTCATACTGAGGTCATCATCACAGTTTCTGAAGACATTTATGCATGGGAGCACTGTGAGGTCAAGAAGCATTTGCAGGTCATAATTAATATTTGGGAAACTTTATTGTGGTGTTGTTACCTATTCATACGTGAATGTGGTTCTCCTTTAAGATTGATATCTAGTAAAGGTTTGTCTGCTGCTGTTTAATGTAGCTAAATCATAGTCCTCTAGCTCAAATTACAGAGTCAGAGATTGGTGTATGATAATTAGATGGGCAGTCCCAAGTTAAAATTATGCTATTGGTCTGAATAAACTCACCTCTGTCAAAATTACCAGACTTCTCTGTGTATGGAGCTGCCTGTATTGTTCCTGTAATTCACACTGTTCTTAGAGAGTGGTTTTGTCTTACTAACCTTGAGCATGTAGGTACTAGTTGGAAACAATCCGTAACAGTGAGTCTTCTCACCTTAAAAAGGCCCTTAATGTCTTGTGGTGGAGATTCTTCAAGGGCCATAGAAAATACAGGATTATAGTACCTCCTGTGCAGATGCAAAGAATCATCTTAAAACATCTGGAATTTGCCCCGGACAACTCAGCAAGGGAGGTCCAAAAGCCTCGATGCCGTTAGTGAACCCACTGGTCAGTTCACATTCTTGGTTATGGTTTGAAGTGTTGGGTATGGGGTTTATGGTGGAGCATAAAACAATACTGATTTCAAGATGAAACAGGAGTAGTAAAAACTACTATTTTCTAAACCCTGAATGTATGCAGTAGTTAAGGATGCTGTCATTTTTAACATTTTAGAAACACCTGTGAAAATGGAGTCTCCAAGATGTCCCTTGCCACAGGACAGACTAGCAGAACCCTACTAGCTGAGTGGGAAAATAGCTGTCTCCTCAGCACTTCAGTAACACTGGGCAGACCCAGGGCAGGGGGATGTGTGTGTTTAAGTTAAAAATTTTTGTGTAACAAAAAGCTTCAGCTTTCTATACAAAATTTCTATACGAAATTCAACCTGGAGCGAATTTTCTCCGTGACCAAGTTATCAAGCCCTTGAACTCTTAGTTTTTAAGTGGGAAAATCTGATTGATTTCTAACAGTACAGCAGATCCATTGTAATAAAAAGCATTTCATTAGCTTAAAATTTCTTTACACAACAAATAGCAATTTAAATTTAATGAAACACTTAAACTTTATTGATGTGTGGATGAAATTATAGTGTTGGACTTGTTTGGCAGTTGAAGTAATTAAAAATTATTAAAAGTCTTTACTTTGAACTGGGAAAAATCTTAAGCTTTCCAGTTATTGTGGGTCACTCCTGAGTCAAGATAGCTTCCAAATGTTGATTTTGGACTAAACAGTTTTTAAGGATCTATTGTTCAGGTCATGCAAAGACATTCTTGATTTTAAATCCATGCACTTTTCAAAATGCTGTAGGGATTGAGTGAAGCTTGGAAGTGAAAAATTATGAAATAGTAACACTGGAAGTCAGTGCAAGTTCTCACCTTCACTCTAACAAATAGGATTAATATGTGGTCTCACTGAATAATGTATGTGTCGTGCAAAAATTTTCTCTCATTTCTTCTAGCAGAGTAAAAGACAGGTGTTGTTGTGCTTTGGTTGGGTGGTTTTTATGTTGGGTTTTTGGGTTGTTTTCTTTTTTACTGCAACAACATCTCTGAAAGCTGCTGTTACCTGCTTCCAACTCACTGGGTATTTAAACAGATAGATCAAATTAAACATGAAATTGAATTTATGGCATTTTTTCTCCATAAATTTAAGGTATGCTCTTGATATGCTGATCTACATGCATTTGACTGCAGTACATGTTGCAGTTTTAAATACGTACATTGGTAGAAATAAGGACTGTCTGAAAGTCAAAACGATGACTGCCTCTTCAAGGTCATTCCAAGTTGCCAAGTCTGCAGAAGAAAAAATATAAACAATAACTAGATTTTACCGTATAATTCAAATTTGAGAATTTGGTGAAATGAAGCAGAGCACAACCTCCTACTATGTCTTCTGAAGAATCTACTGGATCTGTAACCAAGGTCCCTTTCTTTGGTCAGCTTTTTCCCATGACTCAATAGTTCCACTGTATCTACAAAATACTGCTACCTGTTAGCGTTTTCTTGTAAGTTAATACCCTGGCTTTGATTTGGTTGCCAATGTGCTGAATTTAGTTATTAAGGACAAATAAAAGTCCCATGTATACACAAATAGGACGCAAAGCAATTTGGAAGAAAGTATGTACAGATATTAAGAACTAGTTTTGTTGTTTCTTTCAGTGTGGTGACTGCTTGCATTTTTTCAAATTAAAAACATTCACAGACCTTTGCAGAATCAGGTTCCGAAAGTATTGGGCTTTTTATATTATGCATGTGCTGCGTGCTCGTTGTTATTCTACATTTGTATAAGCCAATAGAAATAGCAACTTAAAAAAAAAAAAAAAAGAATAATGCTGCTAGCAAAACTATACTGTAAAAACCATGAAAATTATGTATCTTAATGGTGCTCATAATCTTTTTGCTCAAAGCACTACTTTTGAATTTTCTTACTTAAAAAAAAAAAAAAATTGAAAGGGCCATAGTCTACTTCCTCCTGTCATGTTTACCTTTTACTTACCCAAGTATGTATGTCCTAAGTCACTGTAATAAGTGCATGATGTGTTTCATTGGTGACTGAGATTTTTCCTGTAGCTTGAAGGTTAGAGAGACGCAGACCAAAGCTGGACGCTAAAATTATTAGTGTCTGTATTGTTCCAAATACTTTATATGTGAAATTAGTCTCTTTTGGATTGGTTGACTTTAGTTTTCTCATTTGTTATAATAATAATATTTGAGTGACAACCAAAGTAAATTCATAAACATAGTATATCTCTAAGCCCATTCTTCGTATATGAAATTGCTGTCATTTTGCATTTGACAGGCTATTATTACAGTACCAGTGACTTCAGGAATTATGAGAAGAACACACAGTTTCCTGAGTGAGTCTGTGTTTTGAAAGGTTTTAATAATTTTAGGTTTTATAAAATTCTGAAAGGACACCTTCAGGGTGCCTTAAAAATTATGTGTTTGAAAGAAATAAATTAATATTCTTGCAGACCATGCTTGGTTTGTGTTAATGAAAGGAAATACTGCTTGAGATTTTTGGATTCAACTGTTCTCAGTTTTGATAGAGATGTTGATTTTTAGTATACCTTACAATTAAAAAAGTGACTTGCTTTTCCCATTGAATTGGTCATCCTGTATCTTTATGGTGCATATAGCTACACTCTTTTATCTGTGAAACACACTTTTTTAAATGGACATTTCTTGCCATTACGTAAATCCTCCTATATAGGGATATCTGGGGGGAGTCTGAAGCTTAGTCTGTGTTGCTGACTTTGATCCCTACTGACACCACTGGACATGTGACCACACTTCTGTAAAATGAGAGAGGTGTCTGTGAGTGGCAAGGACAACCAAATATGATGAGTTATCACACTCAGGCTTTTGGAAGCCTATGTCAAAGTTTTCATGGGTTACAACTCGTTTCTTTTTTCTGAAGAGGCTCACTTGTGAAGAATTTGGAAAATAAATAACAAACTGGTTACAGTACTGGAAACAAGATGAGAGCCAAGCTTCAGAAGAATGTAGGTACTAGTTTTATAAGATGATGATGATGCTCTTCAGTTGTCCACCACCCACCAGCTGGTCTGTTGCACAGTTTCTCTATTTTTCTCAAATCTGCTAAAAAAAAAAAAATGAGAGCTTTTAAGCAGCAGAGCAGTTTCTTGGTCAGCGTGATCTCATTTAATGAGAACTGTTGATGCATGTGGCTTTTTGAAATTATGTCCAATATATATCAAATATTTATATGAAGTAAGTATATTACACCAAGTAGTCTGTTCCCTCTTACATGCAATATTGTGTCTTGCCTCAGTGTTTCTCTCGCTCGCAGACTTTGGGAACTTAAGAATGTTCTGTGCCCAGAAAAGAGATGTTAAGCTCCCACTCTGCCACGTTTCCTGGATACATACCGAAGGATCATGGTATTGTATTACAAACTGCTAAAATTGGTGAGAACCTGGTCATACCAGGGACGTGAGCCCTGTTTTCCTCACCTTACATGTTGACTATTAACAGTTTCTGCTTTTTCAAAAGAAAATCCTTTAGCATTAAAATTATTCTTATAGTGGAAATCTAATGATAATAGAACTTATATACATAATGCTGTGACTATTATGTGCTGAAAATTAGGGAGGCAAAGGGAGGGAATTTGTTAAAACTTTTTCTTGTGAAAAATGAAGCAGCATCCTACAGCTAATGGATTGCTAGTAGAAAAAGTTTAGGTAATACTGAGTCATCCTTAGATGTATTAATTTGCATGTCAGGAAGGAGGGTTTGTTACTTCAAAGAGTCTCACACATAAATTTCCTCCTTCAGAACCTATTTTTTTCCACTCGGGAAGAAAAATGGGTTTGGTTTGGGTGTTATGTCGGGTTAAATGGCTTTTCTTGTGCAATTTTTGTTCATCTATCTCAAACCACCTACTTTAATATCTGATAGTTGTAATTAATTTATACGCCTGGGTTTCCCCTTAAGTCAAACTTAGAGCCACTTTAATTCAACAACAACAAAAAACCAAACAACAACAAAACAAACAATAACAACCAAAAAGACTCAATAGCCCTAACGCTGTTAATGCTGAAGTAGAAATGATAGGATACTTTAAAGTGATACTAAATCTGTAGGGCAGTACACTGTTGGCTGTGAAGTGGCTGTATTCTTGTTCTGTCACAAGGCTGAGTTTATGGGTTCCAGCCATGCATAGATGGGCCCACTGCGTGTAGAATACTGTGTGATGGCTGTAACTCTGCCAGACAACGTTGTTAGTACTTAAATGGCAACAACAAAAAGACAAGTTTCTGTGGGTCATGTATCTCATATACTGGGCTCAGTTAAGGGTCATTGATGCATTTGCTTACAAGAGGTGGTTTGGGTGAGCTGATTAACTGTGCATGCTTAGATGAAGTGGCTGTAAGCTCTGAAGTATGTATTTTTTTTATGTTAGTGTATTGGGAATTTTGGGTTGAATGGTTTTGAGGTTTTTCTGTTTGTTTTTCTTTCATCATTTACCTTCTTGTTACCAAATTAATGGATTGAAATTTGGCTGATTCTGCAATAATCTGAGTAATTTGAGAGTCTTTATGGTTCAATCTAAGGATGGTATGCAGCATCCTTTGCTCATCACCTTCCGGTCTGGATTGGTAAAATGCCCTTTATGCTTTGTTACTGTGTTTGATGGAAGAAATAAAAGTAAATCTGTCTCTTACCAGCCCCCCCAACCAAGAACATGTGTGCGTATCAGACCAGCCTTCAGCGTACTGCACCTCTTTTAAGTATTTGATGCTAGCAAACATCTCCCCTTCCCAAGTAAAACACTGTTGGGCTTCGCATTTCCTGTTGTAGTCTTTTGCCATTAAAGGTTTTACTCCTTTTCTTCGTAATAATAAAGCAAATTGTATTCTATCCAAGAAGCAGTGGGGTATAATGTGTGTGTTAAGGAACAGAAAGCAGCAGTATTGCACAGACCTCTTTAACTGTCCCTCAGATCATTCTGTGGTTTGAGTGGAGTAGCAGAAAGTTCAGAACAACCTCAGCAGCTTCTATTTTAAAGATGTCTTAGTTTGGCCTGTGCAAAAAGGCACAGAAGCAGTATTATTCTCTTGTTGTTTTCCTCTTGTATATTGAATTTCATGCATAGACAAAGGTATTAATCACAGTATTGGCAGTCTTTAGAGCTGTTGCTTCTCCAAGGCAGCTGAAACACAGGAACTTTCAGGTTCTTTGAACATCATGACATAATTTCTATTGCTTGAATTAAAATAGCTCAAAAACTACAGATAACTTAAGTCTTGAAAGCCTTCATTTCTGATATTTTTAGAAATTAGTTTTGAGGCTACTTATGTCAGGTTCCTCAAATGACGTTCACTATGTTAGATCAACACAGTGTCATGGCTAAAAATAAGTGCAAGGCAACTAATTCAAAGATGTAGTGCTCTGGCCTTCAGATCTCAAAATATTTAGGAAGGTTCTGATTCTCAACAATCAGCCTCTGTCCTGCCTTGTTTCAGAACTGTGCTTTGTAAAAGCACTTTTCCACACAGATTGCCAGTAACTTCATTAAATTTCAATTATTGATAGCTATTTTTTAGGTCACTGTTAGTTCCTGGGACGACTTCTCAGATTCCTAAGGCACTGTATATTTATAATTACCGTGAGCTATGCAGATAAGAATTTCAAGAAAACATTAATCTGATTTACAGTTTAATTAGTATGGAGCTAGTAAGAACAATAGATTTATCAAAACATTTTCAGTTTTACCGAGAAAGACCTGCTAATGAACTATTTATAGCACACTTATATCTATTTTTGTCAGTAGTCTAAGGACTGACTTAGGACAAATGGGTTAAAAAACAGGAAATGTGGTTAAATAAGTGGGTAATCTCTCCAGAGAGTTTCCAGTTTGCCTACACGTTCACATTTTCTTCTTAATGTACTTTCAAAACAACATTAAGTACAGTACCTTGAAATCCATCTCCGTTTAAAGGAGGAATGTTTCCAGCAATAGCAGGAAGTGGCCTAGTGAGAAATTTTACATTCTTGGTTAAATTCAAATGAGGTTCTGGAGTCCCTATTTTTAAGTGGGGTTTTCCACTTTAATAACAGTGGAGCAGTTGTATGACATTTAAGCTGGCTCAGGTGTATCATATGGATCCATAAAAATCTGTGAATGCTGTAATTGTGACTTTTGTTCTAGACTGGCTTTAAATAATTACTTTCCTCCAGCTTTCCCTTTTCTTGCACGTGGGGTTGTATTTATTTGTTAATATGCTATGCACATATTTTTAAAAATATGTAATATAATCATGTATGAATGTTGTAAAAATAGTGTTATTAATCAGATTGCATAAATCTTACTGTGAAGAAAGGAATTTGCTGAACATGATAATGGTCATTTAATTTTCTCAGAGGTGGTGTCTATATTTCCTTGGGTAAAGCAGAGTCAATAAGTAAATGAAAGCCATTATTTGCCCTTCTTATTTGCTTTTTGACAGCTACTAATTATTAGCCTTTTTAAAATCAACTTCAAAATTATTTGTGAGTCAAAATGAGGAGGGAATATAATAAATAAAGCCACTTAAGTGGTGGTAAAGGTTATGACCTGGTGGAGGTCCTCTATTTTTAGAGCTACTGCCAGATATAAGGGTTCTACTCTTAGCACCCTACAAACAGAATTCTAAAAATGTTTTTATCCAGGGCAAACAACAAAGCATGACAGCAAATACATTTTTAGTAATTAGGAAGAAACAAACAGGCTTGTCAAGCTACCTTAATTTAGAAAACAGACCATTGGTAGTACTGTTATCTGAAGCTGATTTCCTATCAACTATCTTTGAAGGGAGAAACCTGTGCACTGTTGTAAAGAGTAGAGGTGAGCTGCTTTGTTATGTCCATGGGGAAATTCCAAATCACATCTCTACTTTTTTTTATATATATTTTTTAACATCTGTGGGGTGTCATGTTAGATGGTATCACTGTGTGGGTGGGGACGCTTCAGTAAAATAGCATGACATACCCATGTACCAGTGCTGTAGTTCATGAAGGGCTCATGTCTTCCAACAAGTTAGGTTTCTGTCTATTCCGCAGTTAGAGGACTATCTTGAACGGTATAAGCTTCTTGGCAATTAAAAGACTACTTTCCTAAATTAGGTATTGCTTTTACTATAGTAATTGCAAATAGTAGGTAGCTTTTAAAATACTTTTCCAGAAACATTAAATAATTCAGGGCATTTTCTAATGAGGCAAATACAGTTTGTTGTTCTGGAAACATACAAAATTAAACAGACTGTCAGTAACCTTAAACTTTCCCTGATTAAAAATGTTAAATTTCTGAATAGTTTTGGGGGCCAACACCTTTATTCAAATGCGTTTAATGTAGCCTCAGGCATGCTGTTGGTCCTCGTGGTTAGCAGGTGTCGCCCTTTTTCACGTCATCCTTGGTGCTTAATTCTAAATCCAAATTGCTTGTGTATTTTTTTCCAAATCCAAATTAAATGCTTTGAAAAAATCAAGTAATAAGTTTATTTCAAATGGCTTCACAATATCAACATAATTGAAACTGGTTTTTACTATACATAGCTCACAGTTCAGTAGCCAAGTCTCTGAAATGTTTTATATGTGAGGTACATTATATATCATGTTTATTTGGAATGCTGCATCCTAAAAATAAAAATATTATGGTGTTCATTTGAATTTTAACTTTTAGTCTGTGATGCCTTTAGTTCATTTATTGGGATAAGGTAGTTGGTAGAACTTGGCCATGTATTGGAGCTGTCAGGCAGTCACACATAAGAACAGGAAGCCTAGAGCTATTCTGTAGATTTTTTAAGTTAAAATTTTTGTACCTAGACATGTCTGTACAGGTAATGTTTTTTTCAATTCTTCTAGCAGCTTCTGCAAGGAGACAGTGCTGACTGCTCTGATGACCTGATGTGACCTCAGACACTCTGTAGTACCTCTTCCCCCTCCTACCCATTCTACCTTACCTGTTTATATTTTTAGTTTCCGTAAAGAGATTACTTGATTTCAGACTGAAGTTATTGTTTAGATTAGATTGAAAAGTGAAATTCTGTGGTGTGTGTTGGGCAGCTTGGCTTGTCAGGAGGCGTCCACCTAAGCTTGAAATTCCTGAGTAGACTGCCCAGGGCAGGACAGTGCTCACTTGGTGTGTTGTAGAGCACAGTCTGCCTTTTTTAAGAGCTGCAGACATACAAATAATAATCTGCCATCCCACAAGGTATCCTGCAAGCCTGTAGTACTGCTTTGGTAGCAGGAGTTGCAAGGAGGAAAAACTGTTGTGACCGTAAGGAGGAAAAAAAAAATGTTTTGACCACACTGGAAATTGTGCTAGGATAATTGTAGTTAAATCAGGTATTAAGTACTGCTATGGCAGCTGCAGTGCAGCGAGAACCTAGGGGAAACTTAACAGTTAAAATAAGACTGTTTAAAGAAGTTACATGGCTTTGTGGATACCATTCATTAGTTTCTTTTTTAATGTGCACTACACAGCACTGATTAACGACTTGCAGTAGTTGTGTGCAGGTTTTTTTTCCCAGCAGTTTCATATGGCAGATTAAAAACTTAAAGAAGAGCTGCAGGAGCTTAACTGACATGGTTCAAAACACTTTGTGTGTGACTTGCTGTAGTGTTTGGTATGATATTTCTGAAGATTGGAGATTAACGTTTCCGATATTGATTCAGGTAAATCTTGCAATAGGATGTAATGTAACTGTAAAGAATATATATTAAAAAATTTTAAAAAACAGTACCTTCCTTAGAACAGAGCAGATGAAATACTTTTTTTGCCATTTGCCCTCCTCTAAATTTACTATCAACATAGCAAATGAAATGTCCAGGAGCAGGAAAGTATTGGTATTCTGCAGCTAGGTATGAAAAATATTAATATCTTTGGATGACCAAGTTTGCTTTGTTACTGTTTTTTCAGGAAAGTTTTTATTAAGAAATAATCAGGAAAAAAAGATGTTTCAGACTGGTTGACTTTTACTGGCATAACCCAGCAAACAGAACAATAAATTGTAAAAAATATCTCATACAATTGGATGCATTTTAAAATTCAAAATTTCAGGCTCCCAGGCATCAGTTTTCCTAGCTCTACCAAGTCATGTTCAAGCCTCAAGGCCAACAAATTTAGTACTCTCTTTTCAGAAGGACTAAGAAACATTGCTACCACCAGCAGCAGTTGCTTACCCAGTTAAGCACTGACCTCCTACAGAGGCCAGAATGCTCTCTGTTGTTCCCTAAATTGGTGGCTCTGTGCCTACTCAACATTCATTTCTGTTTCAGTCCCTCAGAGGTTAGGTTTCTAATAAGTCAGTCAGCTCAGTCTTGAAACAGGATTGTTAGCTTGGTCAATATATTGAGAACCATTCAGTCTTCATTGCTTTATTAAAAAAAAAAAAAAAAAAAAGATGAGTGACAGCTGTCAAACTGTAAAACTTCTTGTGGATGGCTTTTCTTGCTCCTCCAGACAAGAGCAGTAGCTTTTAATATTCCTACCTGATTTCTGTTTGACTGATTTTGCCTCAGAAATTTTTTCTTTTCTTTTGACCCTTCATAGCCTTATCTGGTTTACTACCGGTAAGCAGAGGTACCTGCTGACATCACCTGCTTTTTCTAAACAGTTATGTGCGTTTATCTCCCCCTCCTCCCTTTTGCACAGCATGTAAGCTGAAGGACTTGTTCAGTGAGAGACAGCAGCAAGGTTACCTTTCCAGTTGTATGTCTCAAATGAGGTTCCAGTCTCAAAAGAGTTAAAAGTGCATCAAGCCAGGGCTGCATGGGTTAAAATTTCCTGTGTGTTTCAGTTGTCCTAGCTGAACTTCAGCTCATTCTTTGAACTCTTGTGTCTGCAGAAGGCTTAAGAATGTTTGAATTTCGTATCGTCTCTATCAAGTTACTGTAGAAGGACTGGGAGCATTCCAGACCTGTGTTAGCTAACAGCACAGAAAAAGCAGCCTGATGAGTTCAGTTTTACTGTGTGTGCAAGCTTTGCTCTATTTGTGCATGCAAGTTTTTGTAGCCTGTCTGTGTTTTAGAATTACACATGTGGGGTTGAAGTTCCTGCTCTTGCATGCTTATTCAGTCACTTTGGAAGTTTCATGGTGTAACGCTGTCATATAAGTACTTGGGGGAAACATATCTCTGAGAACTACAAGTGGGGCAACTGGTAGTACTACACTATCTGAAGATCTCCCGAATGACTCCTGTATTGGCAAGCTAAAAGCTTGGTTTCTGTTACTCCTCAGAACCACAAATCTTTTTTCCCTTCTGCTTTTCCCATAGTTCACAACAGTCATCCTTGCTGCAACTTTATGGTGTTGCTAAAATTGCATGTAAATGTCGGCTATCTGACACATTTCAGTTTTAAAAAAAAAAGAAAAAAAAAGAATAAAATTAATAGGTAATGTAAACTGGAGATTAATGGGCAATTTAGTTAGGTGTTTCTCCAGTAAAAAGTACAGTGGAGTGTCCAAAATTGGAAGATGCTATTTTAAAGCTTCTGTCAGCCATTGTGATAGTTGATGGCTGAAATTGTCCTTCATTTTTATGTCTTAAGTCTTCCCATCCATTTTTCTCTAGAGCAATACTGGGGCTTTGTTAGTGGCAGCTAGAATTCCAGCAAGTCAGTCTTTGGTATGCAGAATAGAGTGGGAGTGGAACGCATTTATGCTGTAACAGAATAACAACATTTTCCTCAGAGAAATTGCATGGGCTTGTTGAGACTTTCTTTAACACATTTCTGTCAGAAGCTATGGAAAGGCATTGTATTTGTGCTTCAATATGCTAAATAAAAGGTATTTTAGACTTAAGAATGTTACGTTTCACTTGATTAGCCTAATAGTTGCAACCTACAGTTATATGGTGCATTAGCTTTCAGTGCTATATAATAGGACTGGCAGCATGGTGTCCCAAAAACTGTAATTGCGTGGGCTGCTGAACAGTTGTAGAGAAAGCTGCACAAAAATTCTATTCTAGACAGAATTTTTTCATTTTGAAATGAATTTCACAACAAATTCACAGTTGGATGCCACTGCTTGTATTTCCAGTGAATCATACTCCAGAAAAGTAATACTTTGCTTCAACAAAGCTAAAAACAAACAGTGGAGTGATATAAATCAGAAATCAGATATTTTTTAATTGTAATTTTTCAAAATATAGTACAGTTATTAATTATGCCTGCAGGTCCTGACACTCAGATATGTTTGGCTTTGTCTCCACATCCAAAAATTAAAATCCTTCACAAATAAGACAAAAAGAAGGACTGGGGTGAAATACCCTTTTTACTTATGTTCTATTCGTGGTAGGAAACTGACTCCCTGCAGCAATGGTTGTCACAAAACCACATATTTCATAGCATAGTTAGAGCAAACCTATTACACAGTGACCTACAATTTCTTGTCTAAGTTTACTGATGGTCAGTTCATTTTTACCTTCCATTCTTTCTTGGGCTGTATTGTTCTTCGACTTAGATAGTGCTCTCTTCTTTCCCTGTCTGGTTCCATTAACTGGCATTTTTGGAGTGCACTTGCATCTTCTTTCCATCTTTGGTTTGTTTAGCTTACCAAGACAAGGCCTTTCAGGTTAGTAGATGCTGCAATTAAGGCAGCTACAGTTTCATATACATGGACTGTCTCTAAGCTGCTTAGCTTTGCACAGTTTGTGCTGAATTATCTGCTCTTAAATCACAAAACCTGTTTAAGAAACTGAGGAAATACGTGTGCTGGTGCTGACCCCCCTGATCCTACAGTCATAGTGTGACTGAATCTGCTATGAAAGGTCGGGAACACCTAATTAGTGCTACTGGGATTGCAAGTAATAATCTCCTTTAAGCTCTTAGCTCACCCGTTTGCCCTTGTGTGCAGTACAAGGATGGAGGATAAAATGTCTGCTTATGCCCTTTTACTGAGGTTTAAGTTAACAATTTTAGCATACAGCTGGGATAAGCTAGCAATACGCAATACTAACCTACTCTCACTTCATTTTCACCATAGCTTCCATCTCAATTCCATTTAGTCAATTCATTCTGAGCTCTTCAGTTAGAAGACATAAATAACCATTTCATCTTAGCTGTGCACCACCAGGCAATGGTGTTCAAGCCCTGAAGCTAATATTGCTGACATTAGTGTTTCGTGCTTTCAGAAATTGACGGTACATAGTTAAGGCAACTCAGTGACTAACTTTTTAAGAAGTATGTTATGGAAGGTTTCCCGAGACATAGTTGATAGGCAACTTCTGGCACAGTCGAAAGTTGTTTAATTTAGGTTCTCGCAGCAGCAGACAGAATTAGCAGCTCCTATCCTGAGCCAAGTCGCATGAATGCATGAGAAGAGGCATGCTACCTTAGGAGTTTAGGTGGGATGGGTGGGAAATGAGCATTCTTCCTTTGAACCACATCACCCTCTTGCACAACCCACCCACTTTGGTCTTCTTCCATTCCAGCTTTTCACTCACCTCCTTGATAACACTTCTTCCCAGCTCGGTCTGCTGGCTGCCTCTCTGCAAGGAGACATGCGTGCCCTCTCTGACATAGCAGGCCCCTCCCTGTACTTCCCTTATGGCTCCCCAGCGTAGCAGGGGTTGAGTGAGATGCTTTGTTGGGAAACAGTCAGTTGGGACAAAGAGATGCTGCTTAGTTCAAAAATGAAATTTTGATTGACTGAGGATCATGCCATGACAGTGCTCAGGGATTCACAGAGAAGGGACACCATCAAAATCTCAATCTTGTGTGGCCTTTGTGCAAAAGTAAAATCACTGTTTCCACATGAAAGATCCTACTGTCTCAACATGAGGCTAGTAGGCAGCCAAAAGCTGAATACTGCATAGGTTTTCAGACCAAAAGCAACACTTTGCACACTGAGGTTAACTGAAAACCAGCTCCCAAATTCACTCTCTACCTCTTGATGTGATTTGCATACCACTGTTCAGTGTCTGGTCAAGTTGTATTTGCTTCTGGAATGTGATACAAATTTTGCCCTCTGTGACATGAAGCCTGCAGGGGATTTAAACTGGGGCAGAGTGAAGTAAACTAAGGATAACAGTAGAAGAGGAAAAAGGAAGGGAGTGTTGCATTTGCACATATACCTGTGGTCTTTTGGTGTGGTTCAAGTATTGGTGTGTAACATTCATGCTTTGTTATGCAAGGTTACAGGGAAGGAGCAAAAAAGTCCATTTCATAAAAATTCTGGTGTTGCTTTATTCCTCCCTCACTTTCTTGCTGTAAAAAGATAAAAAGAAATTTTAAGTTTTCAACCTAGCATACTTGTTCCTGGGTTAATTTAAATGGAAAAAAAAAAGACTGAGATTTTTCAAGGAAAAGAAAAAAGATAACGAGAAAAGGCACTGGAGATGTTTTGGAACGTGTGGGAAAAGGCCTATATTTTTCTTTACCTTTTTTGTTTATTTGCACCTCTTCCAGAGTGAAAGTAGAACATTTATTCTAAAAAGGTCTTAATCCTTTTGCGTGTTCAGAGACCGAACTGCGTTTAGTGAGAGCAGTAAAGTTGTCTTTGACGTTCGTCTCTTCACTATGAACTTTTGAAGCAGACACTGACTGCTTTGATACACAGGCCTGGGTGCAGAGCTCAGCTACGCCCTGACTGCACGTTGAAACAAGAGCCGCTGTTCAACATCTCTCCCTCCACTTTCCCCTAGGCACCCTTGCTTCCAGATCCATAATGCCCTCCAGGAAGCACCATCCAACCTAGCCCCCAGGCTGCATCACATCACATGTCAGAGATGCAAGTGATGAAAGTGTTTGTACCTCATGCAAGAGGGTCCTGTTGTCCTTGTGTCCTACTCTTATAAAATGTTTGTGTGTAATCGTCTAAAAAGGCAATGCTTTTTCTTTCTTACTTAGATCTTGAGGCAAGTTGTGGGACCAATGGTTAAAAAAAATTATTATGACTGAGATGGCAATTGTGAGACAATACTCTGTTCTCCCACAGAATAACTCATTTTGATGATCTCTGGTAACTCTTTTTGAGCTGTTTTCATAGCAGAATTAAGTTGCTGCACCGGTGTTATCTAAGGAAAGGTGGAGCAAGTAAGATGAACTGATTAAAGGTTCACTTTGTAAATTTTATAGCAGCAGACTTAATCACACTGTGTGGTCTTAACAGTCTTTGTCCATGATTCTGATATTTTACTGCCAATTGAACATATTGAAGGGAGTGATGGGGCCATTGCACTTTCTCTGATTCATGCTAGAGTAATCAAAATCAGAAGTTGAGGTCATGTGGATCGCTGTCCCTTTCTCATTGCTTTGTTTTTTTGCACTTCCAGCATTTATCCATACTTAAATGAGTTCAATGCTTTCTAATTTTCCTTTACTTACGAAGTGAAGTAGCTAGAAAAACAAATGAGGCAACTTCAGACTTTTACCTACCTAGGTCTTAGACAATTGGAGTACAGGTCTGGAAAGTTACTCCAGAATTACAGCAGCATAGGGGGGCTAAGAGCCTGTCCTAACTAAAGCACACCCTGCTAGATGTTGTTCTGTTTGGAATTTACTTCTTAGTATAAATTGACAAGCATTTCGTATGCCTGGCAAACAAAAAGGCTCATTTGACTTCTCCACCCTCCCCTAAAGGAAATTTCTACTAAGGCATAACATCTCCTATAAACTGCCATGAGTAATATCTTCTGAACCACTTTCAGAGAAAAAAGAGTCCTTACTATTTCTGTCTATAATCATAATTTACAGATAGAGAAGCTGATAAAGTAGTGAGATCTTCTTGAAGAGTGTTATACAAACAAAATCTCTTGTCTTCTCTGTTCTTTAGAACTTACTGATCTGTGTCATGGTATGTATATTCTAGCAACACATCCAGAACATATTTTTTAATAATGCTAGGATTTTATTAAATTAAATTACAGTTTTGGTGAACTTAGGTTGCCGGAGAAGAATACTGAAACAGGAACCCACTGGGTTTTTTAACCTTTTGCTGTAAGGAAATGTGCCTTTCTCCATTTGATTTGAAAAAGGAAATAGTCTGGCGGTGTGGCTATGGAACTTTCTCTTTCTGCCTCTGATTGCAAAAGTGGTAGTAAAAAAAATGAAAATAAAAGGTACAGTATTGAACAATAGAATGTTACGATGGTGTTGAGACAACAGGATGAAAGCAATCAATTCTTTTGTTTGTTTTGTTTCAGGTGTCAGAAACTATTTGAAAGAAGCATTAGTGAATATCATTGCTGTGCATGCAGAGGTGAGGAAAAGCTTTAGATTGCTTCATGCTTACATTCATTTGATTCAGCATACTTTTCATGGTAAATCCTGGCTTTAAAACCAGAGTTTAAAAACCAGAGTTTTTCACCCTTCTAATGAAGTGTCATCATTATAGGTGTAAGTGTTTTGGATTAGGTTTAGCCAAACAGTTATGCAATTGCTAAGTGTTTTTACGAGCAGGAGGAGATGAGCAGTTCCTGTTTATCCTCACTAACACTCCATTACACCTTTCTGTTTCCATTATCTGATAAAGAGGAAAGCCAAATTCTAGAGCTAATTCTTCCCCTTTCATGCAGATAATATATAGATATAGATATATAGATAATTATGATGCTCATTTTCTCTGATTAACTTTATTTTCCACAACATACGTGAATGAACTTACGTTTCACCTTGAAAGAAACGTTCAACACATGCTACTCAGAGTGAGAAGCCAATATATGTCAGTCTTGTACATATGATGAAAATAAGAAACCTAAACCCAGACAGTTTTATAGTGTCTGTGCAGCACAAATAGTGTTTGAAATACTTAGGCAGGTAACAGCTTAGGATAGGGAGTGCATATTAAAATATTATTTTTAACATAATAAGCTTGGAGAAGCTGCAGTTATTTAGTCTTTTGTGATAATATGCAGGTATTTTCTATGGTCCTTTAAATTAAAGCCTGTGTTTTACATACTCCTTCCTTCTAATCATCAAGAGTGTTACCAGATTACTATTGCTCCTGATAAAACTTTGGTAGTAATATCACTCTTGCCTTTTAAAAGGTGTAGCTGCTCTACCTTTTCTGTGTAATTAAAATCTTATGAGATTCACTCAAGGCTTTTGCTTATTTTATTGCATCTTAAATTACAAGGATTCAAATAAAATATTTTCAGGAACTTCAAATATGACTTGCAGTATTTTTGATACAATTTCAGTGTTAAAATATAGCAGAAGCACTTTCACAGAAGTATCTCTGATTTTACAAAATGTTTCCAAATGAAGGAATAAGCAACACCAAAAACATATCCCAACATGATACTCATTTTTGATGTTGTTTTTCAGTGTAGTGGAAATTAATTAAAATGAAAATTAGAGGTTTTGCTTTAAAGAATTCAAAGGCAGTAGTGATTTATTGAGCTAATCTTGTAAACATGCATACTTGTTAAAATGCTGCAGCAGAAAGGTGCACTGCCTTGCTCTCTTCATTGAGACCGATAGTGATTCTGGCCCAAATGGAATTGCTTCATAAATTTCTAGATGTGAAATATTACAGAAATACAAAAAAGTGTCAAGATGAAACTCACATTTCCACTGGTTAAAATCTGTAAGCTGGGTCAGGTTTAAGTTTAGTTAGCAAGGCTACAAGTTTCTGTAGTTTGAAACAGCAAAAATTAACCATCCGATGAACAGTGCAGATGGACTGAAGTGGAAAGAAAATTGTTTCTCTACTTTTGCATTTAAATTTAGCTGAAATCAAAATAAGGGCTTCTTATTGCAAATTTGTGATGATTCACCCTTGCTGAGAATTATTTTTCCTGGATTCTGTAAAGTAACTTCAAGAGTGCTCGTTGCAGGGACAAATACTCTCTTCTCAGTAGAAGATCTTTGGGCACATTCCTGGTATGTTTGTGTTGAATTGTTCAACAATGTTTGGTGCAAAATAAGATGACCCCCTTCCAGATTGTTACTGGTTGGGTTTTTTTTTTTACTGTACAGCGAAGTATGTCACTTATGTAACTGTTTTGATCCAAAAAAGTGAAAACAGCCTGTGTGTTAGAATTAGCACTGATAACAGCTGATAGGTGACATATATTTGGTCTTCTTACTTGGCCTGTGGGACAGACATGCCTTTTGGAACAGACAGCCTTATGGGATCCCTGAAAACTGCGTAGGAGTCTTGCCTTTTTTTTTTTTCCCCCTTTATTTATTTTTACACACCTGTATTAGTATCTTCTGTCAATTATGTTTCCTTGTCAGACATGAAATCTAAACTTTGCGTAAAGCAAAGGTATTCTAGTAAAGCGAAAATCATTCCACTACTTAATTCTTTAGACCATTTTAAAGCACAAATCAGGAAAGTGTTTCAAAACTTTGTGCAGTTCATTTTCCTTCTTGCACTCATCTTCAGCTCCTTGTGTCATCTCCTCTCCCAACCCTGTGAAGTTTTAGTGCAGCTTTATCATCACGTTTTAGTTTTGACACAAGTTTGGTGTGTCTTACCTACAATCTCACTTCCTCCTATATTCCAGCTTCTTGACCTGCATTCTCCGCAATTCTGTTCAGAAAAATCATACAGGTTTTTTTTTCATTCCCCAACAATTTCACACTTCCTTAAACCTCCCTTAAAGAAAGAATGGTTTCTTCATGATTTCCGTCACGGGTAGATTTAATATTTAACTTCTGTGTTGCAGTTGCTACTCTGAACCTCAAATGGAGGCTCCAAGTACCACTTCAAAAAGTTGTACAAATAAGCAGTTAAAAAGATGGTCTTGATCCATGGGAAAACCAGTAAGGTATAATATTTTTACCAGGGATCCAGTAAATGGTGGCAGTAGCAGAATCTAAATGAAAATCCATGGACACCATCATACTCTCAAAACCTTTCAAATGCTTTTGTCTTCCACAGAGCATAAAGACATTTGAGAGTTGTCAAAAATAAAGGAGTCTAGAAGAAAGAGCAAAATATGTGGATAAAAGTTGCTGAATGTGTAATTGTGTCAGCCAGTCACACAGCCCTGAATTAAGGGTGCTAGTTACAAGACAGCAGTCTATGTACAACCACCCTGATTACCTGCATCCATCAGCCAAAAGCACATATTTTGAAGTCTAGCTGCTTTTTGGCATTGCAAGAAGGTTGTTGTTATCACTCATCACAGAGCTAACTATGCTATTAACAGAGGGGATTAGTCAAAGTGCAGGGCAAACATCAGATGACATACTTCATGTTCTAGTTGCTTTTGAATTTTTGAATTTTTTTTGTCCATTGATAAAAATGAAGGGGTCCTTTCAGTCAAAGTGTTTAATGTTTATTATTGAAATTTTACTGTAGAAAATATTTCTGTTAATATAGGTATTGTGCTCACAATTCTTTTTTCTTAAAAATTAGGTGTTTACCATTTCCAAAGACTTAGTTCCTCGAGTAATGTCAAGGGTTGTAGAAGCAGTCTCTGAAGAACTGAGTCGACTGATGCAGTGTGTTTCATCCTTCAGCAAAAATGGAGCTTTACAGGTACCTGTTTGTATTGTCAAACATATGAATCTAGAAAACTGAGAATGACAGAGGAATAATCTGTGTTTTTTGTTTGATTTATTGTAGCAGCGAAAGCAGGGAGATAAAAAGGATTAGTATACAACCTCTTTTAGATTTATGGATAAATACCCTTTGGGATACTGGTTCTTGGCTATGATTATATATCAGTGTGTCAGACAGCTCAAAAGGCTTACCTGTATCATATGAGATATAAAGCAACATAATGGCATCTGTTTGAAATGTCATTAAATACTGTCTTTGCCTGACATAAAAAAATTACTTTAAAAGAAAATTTTGTGGTATTTTGAGGTTTAAAAATCTTGAAAATATGTAGTAGGTTCTTGTAAGTCATTGCAGAACTAGTCACTTGTCTGTTACACTATTTCTACATTAGTAGTAGCATGGGTAGAACAGATTCTCTTACACTGCTTTCTTCATTTACAGCTGGATTGGTAGATGTACTTTCTATTGGATAAGTTTTAAAGGACCTTAAGAAAAAAACTCTATTAAGAAAGTCTCTTTGAGTCAATGATTGCTATGACTGTAACAGAAGAAGAGCAAACTCCCTGTTTTCATTGCACATGGAAGCATTCTTGCATTATGATGGGAAAATAATTACCTGGTTGCAAGCCTTATTTTCCAATTGCTGGTAGTAATGGCATTGGAGAGAGAATTAATGTAGTAGGATCACAGCCAAATAAGATTGACTCCCTGTTTAAAACCAAATCAATGAGTAGCAGCAAAGATACCCATATATCCCTTTTCTTTGACTAAACAACCCACTGTATGGACTTGCTGCCTAAACCCATAATTGAAAGGATTTTCTCTCCTTACTGTAAATTTGTTACTCATGATCATTTTCTGTTCCTCTAAACATAGAAAATCCTATCTGACAGGCAGCAGCAGTGTGAGAGTGATCTGAGCCTCATCAGGCTGATGAAAAAATACTTATTCAAGTCTCACTCTGTATTCCCACATCCCATGGCCCACAGTTTTGCAGGGTTCACCCTTCCACCAGGTTTATTTAGGCTGTGGTAGTTGAGAATGTGGCACATCCCTGTGGCACTGCTATCTCCTAAAATGTAGAAAAGACTCCAGAATCTTATGTGTAGGACTTAAAAAAGCCCAAAAATCTTAAGCTTGGAGCACTATACAAAAAGAGGTGAAATATTCTGTGGTGAGAAAAGCACTTCTTATGAGTATAAAATTGGTGGGTGCCTATGTCATATTTTGTTCTGGCTCTAAAAAAGCATGAATCTTAGCTGGCTTCCTACTTAGGGGAGAAATTAGGGAAATACCTAAAAGCCAAAGCCTTTCATTAGAACTGGAATTAGATGTCGGTGTTGCATTTTTGAAAGTTTTGTTTTGGCAGATTAATGTCATATTAGTTGTGTCTAAGTGTAGATCAGTTACTGTAATGTCTAAGTGGATTAAACTTTATGATGAACAAGAACAGAATGTGAATTTTGATGAAGTTCACTTTATATTTTTAATGAAATTGCTTAATGATCATTTGCAGAATCTTTCTACTTAATTTAAAAGTTGTGATAATAATGATTTCTTTTAAAAGACTAAAGGATGATCTGTGAAATTTGTTTAATATTGGAGTTCATTCTCCAACATAGTTTGCATACGTGAAAATCAATACCTAGACACAGTAACAGTGCAGGGGTAAAATCTTCAAGCTTTTGTGCCCACCAGGTGACAGACGAGAAACAGAGTACAATCATTCGACTTCCTCATCTGATGGAAAAAAATAAATTCATCAAGAAGAACCAAGAATAAAATGTGTATTGACAGGTTTTTGTACTCTTGTGTTTCCTTCCTCCCTGGCCAAGCAGTGCTGTGAGAAGTTAAGCTCGCTGTATTTAATTACCACCAAAAAAAAAAAAAAAATTAAGGTTGCATCCTTCTATCTTTCTATCACAGTACAGAAAAGATGGAACAGAACTGAAGATTTATTACTGTTACTGGGAGACAAACCAGTGTTTTTAGACTGCTACGTAGTTACCGTGCAAACAGTTTGACTTGAATCAAAAGTATGACATTGTTTCTTTTAGCTATCTCCTGACATAGCAGCGTGGCAACGAAAAATACAGGAAATAAACTGTTAAAAGCCAAGGCTGCTTACAACTCCAGCATGCAATAGTATTTGCCTCTCAAAACGGTGGGATACTGGTATACACTTGATGAAAGGACATTGTGTCATCATTTCAATATTTGTATTTCTGTCTTTAGGCCAAACTTGAAATCTGTGCATTGAGAGATACCGTGGCCATATACCTAACACCTGAAAGCAAGTAAGATGTGCTGTAATTGTATTGTTTTTCAACAATAATTGAATCCTTGGTAAACATGCAAAACCACATAATGTAAATTAAAAATTTTGCTTCAAATAGAATATGTGATCTAGGTAAATATATGAAAAACAGATGACTAGCAAGGTTTTATCAGTTTAAAGAAACTATTAGATTTTTGTTGGTTTTTACTTGAATTTTTAGAAGTACTTGCCACTCAAGAAAAAGCAAAACTTTTTAACAGCAGTACAGCTGCTGAGGATAATTATGCTAAAGCAAGACAGAAGCAGATGTCGCTGAGTTTTATCCATTTTTTTCAGAGCAATCTCATAAACCATACAACAACTAACCTGCTAGATACATCAGAGAGGTTACAGAACCAGACATTGTCAGGATACCCTTATAGGGATGTGGAGAATTAGGGCTCTCCATGGCTTATATAATACCCTACTCCTTCTCCACACACCTAATCAGGGAAAGGAAATTCAACTTCACACTGTCTCTTAGAATCAAAGTCTTCAAAAGGCTTTCAAATCTCATTGAGATGCAAGACCAAAGATGAATAGTGTGGGACACACACATTAATATAAAGGGAGAAGGAAAAGCATGAACAGCATCAATGGCTGATGCAGTCAAGGCATGTAGAAACAGACTGAGCTGTCAGCAGTTTTGATTGATTGAAATTTCTAGGTGATTATGTTGGGAATTGGATATGGAGAGGTTCATTCATTATTTTATTTACCTACACTTCTTTTAGGATTAGCCTTATATGTCCCTGCAGATGGAAATTTGGTCACCCTACCTAATCAACAGTTTGTAGGAGACATTGCAGGGCTTGAGGGCCTAATGTGTCTTCATAGTGTCACATAGTGTGACTAGATAGTGTCCTACAGTGTCACTGCATTCCATTTCAAAATACGTCCCTATCCTGCGTGTCTGGTAGTGATGAAGGCCTCTAGAAGAAAACTACTTGGCACTGGCTCAGATTGGATAAAATGGAAATTATGTTGTCTCTAATCATCATGGGGCAAAGTACAGGGAACCATGAAAGCTGGAGCTTCATAGAGACCTTTACATTCCCAGACTTGTCACTAGTAGAACTTGCCACAAGTCACCATACTAATCTTTGCTGACAAGATTGGAGCTAAGTGCAGGTCCTGCATCATTCCCTGCACTTCTGTTCCACATCTGTTTCCCAGAGAGGGGTGGGAACCCCATCTTTGGAATTACTCAAAACTTGACTGGAAAATACCCCACAGAAACCTACTCTAACCTTGAAATTGACCCTACTTTAAGAGCAGGATTGAACCTGAAGATCTCCAGATGTTCCTTCCAACCTAAATTATTATATAATTTATATTACCTCAATGCAAACCTACTGTAATTTTCTTTGTGGGCACCCTTCTGTAAGGGAGAATGCCATGACCTCTCTACTGAGCACAAAAAGCCAAAATCAATGTTTTATCTGTTCTTCATGCATTGATGGCCACTTAGTTTGAGGCAGAAGGCAGGCTGGCAACTATCTGTTAATTCTTTAAGAGTCCAGGATGTGAAGCACAGTCTTAAACCAGCTACTGATTTAACATTTCTGTGTGTACATCACATTAGGAATGTGAGGAGATCTGCTTGAATGCATGCTACTCTATGTTCAATTTGCACGTGAATATCAGGTCTTAGGTAAAAATTTTGTCAATTTATTGAAAAAAAAAAAAAAAAAGAATAGAAGAAATATGGCATCTCTCCATAGGATTTATGGAAAGAAATTGTGAATGCTGAGACTTGTACCAGTGGAATCCGAGTATTTTTGTTTTCCTTGCAGATCAAGCTTTAAGCAAGCTTTGGAAGCCTTGCCTCAGCTCTCAAGTGGGACTGACAGAAAGTGAGTACAATCACACCTTCTTGTCTCCTTTTCAGTTTCTGGAGCCATTGCATTTTACTCTTATAAGAGAACTTTGTTATAAGAGGGTCAGCTTTCACTGTATTTGACCCTTCCGAATTACGGAGCAGAAGCCTCTTTGGACGGAGTTAAGAATAAGCTAAGTCCTTGTTTATGGCCTGTTAAGTTACACAGAAGAGCCAATGGCTTTGTGGCATGTCCTGCTTGCCCATCCTAGTCTTATCAGTTCAATGTAGCTTTATATTTATCTTGTAATTTCAGTCTATTTTAGCCTTTCTTGTTAATCTTATAGCTTTTGTGAGGTCCATTGTATTGTCTTACCGAATTTAGCAGCAATAAAAAAAATGGCCAAGAACGAAGTCCAGGCCTTTGCCAGCTGAGACATGGGGAACTCTTAAAACCGGCCTGTTTCATTTTAGAAACAAATAAGGGTCTGTGGGTTCTTTCTTAACATCAAAAGGAGGAATTTTGGGTTCTTCCTTCTCCACCATAATCACCTCTGACAACCAATCTGTTTTGCTGCATCCAACCTAGTATTTGATAGTCTGTTTTACAAGCATAGCTTACTAAAGAGTGGTATGGTAAAACTAGGACATATTTGTAATGAGTATAGTATTATAAATATAGATAGTTTGAATTTGAGGTTGGTTTTGTTGTATCTTCCTGCATCAAATCAATTTGCATTTAACAGTCAGAATTTAGAATATTTTGTAGACATATAAAGAGATGGTTTGTGCAACCCATGGTCTGTGGGCTGTACCTTCTTCCAGATGTCCTCTGTCTGTTTATTCAAACCTACTCTTTACTAGCCACAACAAGTCCCAAGATATCTCTCTGTCTTACTTAGCTCTTGTGCTTTGTTGAAGTTAGAAATCAGTTTTGAGTAAGGAGAGTTCTTTCAACTCAGACTTTCCAAAACACCTGTAGAATTGTTTTTTTCACTTAGTCACAAGCATCTGAGCTTCATAAGACGAATGAGAATCAAAAACTGCATCGTTTTTACATCTGCCTCAGAGTTCTGAGCCCTAGACAGTACAAAACTTGTTCTGTTTCCCAGGTCATTACATTACAATTGTCATTGTTCTAGGCAACTCATTGTAATCTACATGTATTTGTGTAAAATAAGACATTTGTTCACTGATTGAGAGCTGTTTATGTCCGTTCATTCACAATAATTATTATGATGCTAAATGATGAATGTGGACATTGTCATCTTCCAGAGGACTTGCTGGGGAAGGGGATACTGATTTTGTGGTTTAAGTTGTTGTTCCTGGGCTAGCTTGGGCTTTTTTAACACACTGTGTAATTTTTTTATGTTACTGGCTGTTCAATAATCACAATTTGCCAAAAAGTTCAGGTGATACATGTTTGCCGTATATAGTTTGTTTTTGAAATAGGGCAGAAAGTTCAGAGATCACATTATTCCCTAGAATATGGAGAAAATAAAACACACAGCCAGGAACGTAGAACATCTTAATGCATCTCCTCTGTTACAGTAAATATTTTCTACAATAGGCCCAACAATGCCATTGCTCCTACACCACTAGTTTGTGGATTGTAAGAAATACTGTCCACTGCATCAAGTACCTTCTTGACAGCTCTGTAGATATAAATGAACCGTCGTTATGCACCAGAATGAACTTGTACATAGTTTATAAGTAAGGGACAAAAACAGATAGTTGCTGGTGAATTAATGTTTCTCCGAGAACATCCATCCTACCATCTGTGATCTTTCAGCCATGATTCTTGAGAGAAATCTGCGAAATACCTTCTAAAGACAACGTTTAGAACTGAAATTCACAATTCAGCTACACGAGAAAAACCAAAGCCCTGATAAGGGATATTGGATGGTACAGAGCCTGGCGGTTTCTGGATTTTCCTTACAAAAGTATCTTACGACGCCCTCTACTAGTCCTCTTGCCAGCGTATTTTACAAATATGTTTTTTTGAAGATGGTGATATTATTTGGAAGGAAAGTCATATAAAGGGCCATTTTATCATCTTGATAAAATATCTCTGTCTAAGTCCTCGTCTGGCCACAAATGACCCTGACATGCTTGGTATACTTCGAAATATCTATACTCTTCATGTATTTTAGCAGATCCAGTTTTAGGTCTTTTATTTAAGCAGACAATGTACTTGAAATCACAGAGAGAATAGCCAAAACTCTTGGTAATTGTTCCCTTTACAGAATCTCCCAAAGCTGTAATTATTTTCCTTTTATAGATTACTAGAAGAGTTACTAAACAAGTTCAAAAGCAGCATGCACTTGCAGCTGACCTGTTTTCAAGCATCATCATCAGCCATGATGAAAACATAGACAACAACACAATGGAGACAAATGTGCTTAAACATCACTCATTTTTTTCTGCACTACTTCAATTCCTTTGAAGACTCTGAAGAAAACAAAACCAGTTTCACTGAAAAATCAATTGAGATACAACTCTTTCAGTAATGGTATGGGGTGTCCTGCTGAGTGAGACTTTTATTCATTTGTACTTCAATTAAATGGTTTTCTGTCTACTGTATTTCATTCTGTGAAGGGAATTAAGTCTGTTTTGTTTACATACATTTGTTCATGAAGAAATATTCATTGGTGTTCTGCAGTCTCAGTTTCGTTTGTTAAAAATACCTTGAAATGTATTTTTAGCAAATGCCACCTTAAATTTGAGTATTACTCATATTGTTCAGTGTATCAATCTCTTAATTTCCAGATGTAGAGTGATACTGAAGTGACTGGAATGCTCAACTTCTATAAAGTGTTGAGAAGTATGTAATAAGCATTGCCCCACAGAGCTGACTAATAACTGTCCAGATACCATATTAAGTACACTGCTTCTTTTGCATTTAAAAGGGTTCACTTTTTTTTTTTCTGTTATCATCTGTGGTTTTAGTGTTTGTAAGTCTGATTTCTTGGGGGGCTTTTATTTTCTTGTTTCTTTTTTAGTTAAACATGTCACTGCCTCTCATGTTTCTCCCTTCAATACTAATGATAACGTTTACTTCACGTTTGAAGTAAGCTCTGCTTTCATTCGCAATTAACAGAAAAGCACTCCGAGTCTCTAAGATTAGTAGAAAAAATGTTCAAGTAAAATATTCTTTGGTATTAAGGAGTAGAATAGTCAATAGCCTTTCACATAGTAAGGAGGATCACAAGATGTCATTTGTTTTGCTTCTTCCTTCGTACTCTTCTTGTTTTTTCTTGTTCTTACAGGCTTACTACCACTGTCTTCCTCCTGTTAGTCATTCCTCTTTTCTTCTTTTACCACCAGTTATCAAATTGGTGTGGAGGAAAGTAGAGATTTAGGAGAAAAGAATTTTTTGCCATTGTTTGGGGGGGGTAACAAGTGGGTTCAATTTTATAACTGAAATCATGGCTTGGAAGTAAACAATGCAGTAATAATATATTCTTTCAGTATTTACAATCGTTTTGAGTGAGATGTTTCAGAAACAGTGCATAGTTTTCAAACAATTTTTTAATGTCAGCTCTTTTCTTTTGCCAGTTCAATTTTTACCACTTCAATTACTTCAAGTGCTTTAGAAATACAACGTACAGTTCCTGTAATATGAGATATTGGAGAAAGTTTGATGCACATGTAGTTACTCATTAAAAAACCTGTGTAAGAGCATACTGAATGGGAGTTTGAAGCTTCAATCCCTGTCATTATCATTTAACATCTAGAGCAATGTTGTTTTGTCAGATGTTGTCCATTCTAAGCTGGTTATAGTCTCAGTTGCTGGTATTAACTGAAATAGTCATCAAGGTAGCTCATTCTGTAAAAGATTTCACTTCAGAATAATAAAATATTAAGAAATACAGTCATAGGCGCTTCTTGAATTCCTCACTTTCTAAGACGTGATGTCTTTGAATTTTGCCAGTCTAGAATTTCTACATTCATATCAGACATGTTCTAAGTATTGAAAACCTATTCTGTCATCTGTACTGAACTAACATATATTCAGGCATCTCTTTATTGTAGTATCATTCTCTTACTCATCTTTTATGACAACAGCTTGTTCTTGTCTTTAAAACCTGAAGTCAAAATTTTGTTCCATTGCCTCTCTGAAGTAACTTATGCTTCACAACGTCTCATTGACAGCAAACAAGAATAATGTGTAAGCGATCAAAATATTCCTTGAATTCCACCTGATATGAAATAAATGTTCACAGTCATGTCAGAGCAGTGTTTCAATAAATTCGTTTGGTGGATTAAGGAAGTCAGTGAGCATCATGCTGCAACAGGATGTATTGGAATCCCTTTGCGTGGAAGGAGAGTTGGGACTGCTGAGACTTCGTAACCAGCAGGCTGCAGTTCCTCTGAAAAGAAGATTACAAAAATCAAGAAGTGGTCAGTGTGGGTTTTGAAAAAAAAAAAAAAAAGCATGTTAAAAGGTACAATTAGGTTTAAAAAATGTTATCGAAAGTGGAAAAAGGTGGGGAGACCACATGAAAATACACAGTCAATTACAACTTGTAAAGAGAGGCAGCAAGGAAATCAAAGTAACAGAAGTTAAAGGCTATGACATTTAAAGCAAGGTAAATGCTGAAAACAGTACAAGAGAAAATTAATTATTACATGACCTTTGAACCTCCAGCAAAATCTAAAATCAATACAAATTGGAAAAAGTATTGTCATTGAAATAAAAACCTAGAGAGCTTTATTTCTCATATAAGAGAAGCATTGAAGAAGTAGTAAGGCTGTGAAACATATCTTACTAAAAACAGGTAAAGACTTATAGGAAAACTCAACAAGAATATGCTGTGTTCAGATATTCAGCCACTGGAGATGTTGAGGCGTTCTCCTATTACTGTTTTTTGACATTTATTTTAATTAGTCCTGAGTAGTTCGAGAGGTAGGCAAAGAGGAAATAAAAACAAATGCTGCATTAATGTAATTGGGGAACAACACTGAAAAAATATTTAAATCTACCAGGAAAGTGACAGGAAGAAATGGAGGAAAGTCATTACTTACCTGTGTGTTAATGAAATATATCAAGTAAGTAGCATGAAACAATGAAGCATGAAGAAATCTTGCTCCTTCTCACTCACAAAATGTTTTTTCGATTGATACTCTTCAGAAAACATGTGTGAAATGTGCTCAGTGTGTCTTTGTCAAAGTTAAACACCTTCCAATAGCTTTTTAAAAGCCACTTAGTTTAATAATATAAAAAGAACCATAGTCCTGCTACGTTTTGTGTCTGTGCTGAATGTCAAGGCTAAGAACAGACATGAGATGACTTGAGGATTGAGCAAGTTGTATTCTGTGCACTAATCCCCTTGCATCTTCCTCTAGTTGCATGAAAAGAACCAGGACTCTGACCAGTTTAGTTTTCACTCTGTGGCAACAGAGAGGGTAATAAGAAATCCATGCTTCAGGGTTTTGCTTTGCAGAGGCACTTTTGGCTGCACAGTAATGTGCGACTGGTGCCATAGGTCCAGTCTCTCAACATTTACCAAAGCTATTGCATCTCCCTGAAGAGACTATTTTATGGTGAAGGTGAGATATATTTTTTTTCGATTTCTACCCAGGCAGATTTTTGCCATCCAGAACTAAGGAAACACTTCTGAAGTAGTATCGTGTTTCCCTGCTCTGTTGGTAAGCAGTGAGATGCAGATAGAATAGGCACCTAAAAACCAGCTGTAATACTGTACGGAGTATGAGGCTGGGGGGGAAAAAAAAACGTAAACATAATTATAGCTTATTCTGATTTTACTTCAGTTAAAAATGTTCTTATATATGTTAAGAAAAAAACAAAGAAACAAAGAGTAAGAATTGATTGTTGATATAAAGGAAGGTGTAATGGCAAATGATGTTTAAAAAAATCAGAAGAATTTCATGGAGCTCTTTGACTCCTGAGCCTACTAAAAGACATGCAGGAAGTCCCTTACTTGCAAAAGCCTAACACTTAGCTGGGCAAAGCCCTAGGAAATGTATCATAAAAATTATTCACACATTCAACTTCTTTTTAAAATTGAATGTACCGAAATTCAACTCCTTCTTAACATTGAATGCACTGAAAAGACGTTTTCTGTTTCTAATCCAAGAGAAGGTGTAGAAGATAGCAGTTTCCTAGATACAATTTTGGCCTTGTGAAGAAGGAAACATCAAGAATCTTTTGCCATGGTTACACACAATCTTCAGAGACAGTGCTACAGGGGATTTATACTTTCGAACCTGCTGCCAGATCGTATTCAAGTCAACTCCAGCCAACATTGTTGGATGTGTCCAGCTAAAATACTCTTGAAACACTGTGTTTTTCTCAAGGATATTAAATAGCACGATATTGATTGTACCAATGGATGCAAATACTGATCTTTGTGTCCAAGCAGGTGTCTGGACTCACTAGCAATGAGGGGGTTTACATGTTTATACACTATAAACGTAAGTGCTATTTTGCTTTTTTCATTCAATGATATCTATAAAAGTTAGAAGGAAAAGATCCTTAACCTTATCAGAACACATTGAAACTGAAAATTGAATGCAGTGCTACTGCTGAAGCCAGAGATTCAGAATTCACATCTGGATCTTTAACACTGTCAAGCTTTGGCTCTCTGGATCAGATTGATCAGGTGTATCTTATCCAGGGACAGAAAGAAGGACCTCTGGGGATATCTGCAATCTGTTTCTGGTTATTAGGAATTGCACAGCACTTAAAATTTTAGCATCAGTCAGGAGTTACTAATAGAGTCTGAGTACTGTCAAAACAGGCAACAACACATGCATTATTTAACTACTAAGACACAAATATGATTTGAATTAGTTAGATTCCAGTAGGTTGAAATATTTGGGAATTCGTTAAATTCGATGGTAGGCTTCAAATAGAATTTTGGCCTTTTGGCATTTCTGGTCTAGCCTCCTCGCTGTAGGAGGTTCTGGGTGACTACCCTCATCTGAAAACAAAAATAATTGTAACTTGTAAATTCATTTAAAAGATTTTTAGGAGAGAATCTGGTGTGTTTACAATTCAAGGATAAAAAAATAAATAACAAAAAATCCTGCTTGAACTTCGTCTTAGTTACATTCCAGCCGGTCTATACATGATAAAGAGATGGTTCAATTTGCCTGCTATTGTCCTCATTAGCAGTTCTTCTTCTGTGTCAAATGTTAGTATGAAGTGTGCACACATTAGGTTGTAGTTAGGGCTGCTTCTGCAGTGTTAACACAGGTCACTGTTTCTTTCAACATTCTCAAAGCCATGAAAAAAGTTTGATGGTTAATTATAGCCAAAATTAGTTTTTCACAAGCTGTGTTACGTATTAAGAGTATTTTGGCTTAATGTGGTTGACAGCCTGTTTTCTGACTTCACATCACTTACTAGAGTTTTTTTGGCATGAAAAGAAAGGGAAAAGTGGGAATATCAGGGAACACGAGTTTCATAAGGGAACACAAGAGCCATTTCTGTCTTCACCTTTGTGAAACTGTTTTTATATAATGCTGCCACAGGTTAAAAAGGAGATTTGGGCAGTACAGCTCCATTTCTCTTGTGCTGTTTGAGCTACAGAGCTCTAAAAGCTTGTCTTTAGTGAAGGTATTAAGAGAGCATGTCCATAATGGTTTATTTATTTCAGAACAAGGTGTTTATTGTAAATTATATGCTAATTATATGTAAATTATATACTCCTTTCAGTATTACTGGACAACCTAAGGGGACTTTCCTTCAGAGAGTCATCAATGCAACCTTGAAGTCCTTCAAAATAATGTGTCCTGACGAGTAACTTAAATGACAGAGCTTGCAACATCTGTCGCTGCATGGAACAGCAAAGGAAATGCTGCTTTTGGAGTATTAGCACTAACAGATCTGCTGCGGGAATTTGGGGGGGATCAAACGGCAGGACTGGGGGGACTTCTGTATTGCACCTAATTACTTCTAGTCTGAACATCTAAGAAGACAGCTGTGTTCCTTTTCTCTCATACCCTCACTATTTAAAAGTTTGTAATAGGTTTTGTACAACTCCTGCAAGCAGCCCTCCTTGAGACCAAGACCAAGTAAAGGAAGTTTTCAGCCAAATTCTTTTTGAATTGGAACGTTTAAACAACTTGAGGGAAAAGGAGTAAGACAATGGAAAGTTGAATCCAGCCTTATTTGTAACAGATGCTATTAACACATGCTTGGTTTTATAAGCCTATTCTGGCACCCTTTCGCCTCTTTCTTCTGAAATAACTTTAATAGTAAAAGTTCATTCCCTGTCCCAAGTAAAAGCACACAAATAAAATGAGCTGGTAGTCTCAATATAGCTCATGAAAAATGCATTAAATACAAAGTAAGGATTCAGAATTATCTTTTCCTTCGTTCTTGAAATGGGCTTGGGGCTGCAGGTAGAGGAAGGGAGAACTTTGCTTTATGCTTCTGGGCCTTGATGACACCTGTGTGGTGAAATTACTGCAGTTCTAGTGTGACTGCAGATAACCAAGAGGCTCAGTGTAGACTAAACCTGAAGCCCTGTATACCCAGTTATTTCTAAATATACGGTGATATAGAAACAACCACAGGAGTCTTCCTTTTGGTAGCAGGGGCTTTCATGCTGCAGTACTAATGCAGCAAAATTTTTGTGGCCACAGATTCTGCTTCAACCAAGTGGAGCACATGCCTCGCTTTTCTTGGTTCATAAGCAGACTTTTTAGCACAGAATGTCAAATCAGATAATTTATAAAGTAAAATTAGCAAAATGAGACAGTCTCACTGCTCATTACTCATTTTTTCTGATAAATTTCACTCATTTAGCTAGATTGTACTTCTGCTCGCAGAGGGGCTTCCCGTTCCAACATATCTTTTTAGATATTCAGTAGATAATTAAAATTCAAAATGTTAACGGTGCTGCTTATTTTTAGAACCTGACATAAATATGGGCAGACATAGGTTTGAAAATACATGAAGAGAGACTAGAGAGCTGTGAACCATTGGGGTAAAAAATGTTGGTAGACACCTGTTGTAACTCTCTTTAGTACAGCTTGTGCAGGAAAGGGAGTCTCCATCACTGTCTCCTCAAACATCTCCATCCACCCATGCTGGGGAGCAGAAGGTGATACCTTGGTGCAGAAGGTGAGAGGATTCTTTGTAATAACTAAAAATGCTACGAAGCTGAATAAAACAAACCCCATCAAAATTTTCTGTCTCACAAGGATGAAATCTATTCTACATTTTGAAATTTCTGAAATCAACAGCACAACTGGCCTAGTTCTGGTACCATCTCTGCGGAAGACGTCTCTCGCAGGCGCATCTTACCTTGTACTGCAGCATTGCCCAGGTTGACCTTTTTGGACTATTATTTAAGTCATATTTGAGTCAAATGGGAAAACTGATTTCTAGCTCATGTAGTCAGTGACAGCTTTACAAACCCAGCTGGTTCACGGATTAGCGCGTGAGCCAAATATACAGTTTTTCTTATGGTCCCTTACGTGTGAATGTTGAATCACTTTATAAACCTTGATAAACTCTGCTCCTTTGGAACCCTGTGTGCCAGCACAATACGTTCTCTGCATGTGTGGTTTTCTCCTCCTGAGAGTGCTCATTACACAGACACATATGAGTGTGTTAATCCATACTTTGGTCCAGCCTCCTGAATGAAACTGGGGACCCGTTTCATAGCACATCAGAACTTGTGTATTTACTTTTCCAGTACGAATCCCATCATTTTATACACCCAGCTTCTCAAGCAGATTTTTACATTTAAGATGGGATGTAGGCAAAAAGCAGCAGTTGAAGAGCAGCTGTGCCACATGGCATCTTCTTGCCTGTGCCTGCAGTTCCTCAATGTGGTGGGCACTTTCCTGGTTCCTGTGGTGTTGGCAGGGGGGAGGTGGGCCTGTGCCTGCCTGATGCTACCCATAGTTGAGTGCTGATGTTGAGCTACAGGTTCCCACCTGAAACATAACTGCAGCCCTAGAGCTGAGCAACTCTGATGCCCTGCTACAAGCCAGGGTCTCCGCACAGACGCCACAGTGTGGGTCTTCAAGACAAAACTCTGGGTAGAGTATGCATGCAGTAAGAAGACCTCTAGTTTTGTGTCCTCTCTTGCCTTTTGCAGCCATGTCATAGCTTCTCTGCTGTAGCTTGTGCTGGGGTAGGGAGTCCCGATTCCCATGGGAATGGGAATAAGCTGTGCAGGAAGGAATTGGTGGGCAAGAAGCTCCAGCAATGTGCACTGGCAGACCAGAAAGCCAACTGCATCTTGGGCTGCATCAAAACTGTGTGGCCAGCAGGTCGAGGGAGGTGATTCTACCCCTCTGCTTTGCTCTTGTGTGACCCCACCTGGACTACTGTGTCCAGCTCTGGGGTCCACAACATAAGAAAGACATGGACCTGTTGGAGCAAATTCAGAGGGCCACGAAGATGATCAGAGGGCTCCTCTGAGAGCACCTCTCCTTTGAAGACAGGCTGAGAGAGTTGGGGTTGTTCAGCCTGGAGAAGACTCCAGGGAGATCCTATATCACCTTCCAGTACCTAAAGGGGGCCTGCAAGAAAGCTGGAGAGAGACTTTTTACCAAGGACATGTATTGACAGGACAAGGACGAGGTGAAATGGCTTTAAACTAAAAGAAGGTAGGTTTAGATGAGATATTGGGAAGAAATTCTTTCCTGTGAGGGTGGTGAGACACTGAAACAGGTTGCCTTGGGAGGTTTTAGATGTTTCATTCCTGGAAGTGTTCAAGGCCAGGTTGGATGGAGCTTTGACCAACCTGGTCTAGTGGAAAAGGTGTCCCTGCCCATGGCATGGGGGTTGAAACTCGATGATCTTTAAAGTCCCTTCCAGCCCAAACCATTCTATGATTTTATGACTGGGTCTATGAATTCAAGACTTCTGTGGTCAGAATAAAGGAGTAGAGTGGTGTTTCATTGCCTAAAGTGAGAACTGAGGACAGGTAAAGACTGACATTTCAGTTTTGAAGACTGATGAAGTGTTGGCTAAGGACTGTTTAAAGACGAGCTTCTGACTTCTCCTAACAACTAGTGTAGGTGCCTCTTTGTGCAACTTAAATGCTTTTGAGACACCTTGCTAAGGTGCTTTTCTAACAATGTTCAGAATGGATTCTGCTGCAGGACTGAGGCATTGCAAAGCTGGAAACAACACTTCAACTCATGGCTCTGAGTAGTGCTGCATCACCTCCCTGGCCTGGCCTTCCACCTTTGCCTCAAATTCGTCATCAGTTGCATCAGATCACTGAGCAGATGGTTGTGAAACACAAGAGCTGGCACAAGGAGGAGGATAGGGGCAAGGAACACGTCGTCTAGAGCTGGATGGGCCAAGAGGAGCCCTGCTTGAGGAGGGACAAAGTGCCCAAGTCTCCCCTCCTGACATGAGATCAGCCTTGGTGCCTCCCTTATGATCACATGCATTGATGCGAGAGCAGAGACATGAACTTGAAAGTCTTTCTTGAACGAAGTGATGGTACGACTGGTTGGCTCATACGTGGCAAGCCATTCTTCGTGTTACAGTGAAGGCAGCATTGCTCTCACTCAACTGCCACCCTCACGTGCAATCCATGAGCATACTGAAAGCTCAATTTACAAATCAAGCATAGCTTCTAGTAGCACTCTGAGCCTTTGATCTCTGATTCCTAATGCATGTTGCAGGGACGAGCACCAGAACTTATGAAAACAACAGACACCACCCATCAGCTTTGACAGTCCCAAAATCATATGCCTGGCATTAGCTCTCTTCAATGGCAGAGTTGTCCCATCAAGTATGCCACTATATCCCCAGGAGATGCAGAGCAAGGAGGTGGCTCACCCCCAGCAACCGGTGAGTCAGTGCCCGTGGCAGGGTTGGAAATGAGATATTCAAAGCCCTGGGCCTCTGCTCTACCCAAGGTTTCCTGCCTGCGGTGAATTGTGTCAAGTTTTATCTGCAAGATGGGTTTAAAAGGAAAAAAAGAAAAAAAAAAAGCCCCCAAAAACAAGTGAACAAACAAACAAAAAACAACCCAGTTCTCATGAATGAAAAACTACCCAGTCTGCAAAAGCTTTCTCAGCCTTTTGGGGAGCGGTATGTCACTTAAATAACTGAAAAAAATACTGTGGGTTTCCTCTATTATGACCTTAAGTCTGACTAGCTAGCTTTTACCAATGGTAGCGAGTCATAAACACTCACTGGCAAAAAGGTTTCCGCCTTTCTGGGGAACCTTTTTGTCAGGTTGACCACTTTGGGTTGAACAACTCACAGATTTTGATCTAAACTTGACAGATCCATTGTGCTACAGAAATGAGGGGCTAGTCAAACACACCCTCCCTCCCCCCCTATAAGCCTATATTTAAGAAAAGCAAAACTAATACAGCACTAGGGCTGTAATAATCAGACTTGTACATGGTATGGTCACCATGACTGACCACATGGTGGTAAACACTCATCTAGAAATAGATGTTTGAGACTTGCTGGGATGTGTATTCAGTATTCATAATGTCACATTCTCTATAACAGAGTGTTTTTCCCATCAGACAGGTCCAAGATGAAGTGTATTTGCAAGATTGGTCTGGTTACTTTACCAGTGTTGTTCTTTTTTTTGTTTGTTTCAACTTATACAAATATGAGTGAATTTCACTAAATGACTCCCCTTTGAAAGTGGCCGATGGCCAATTTGCCACTGAGCGTCCTTCCTGTGCTTTTATCACGCTGCAGAGAACAGGGAGGAGAACAAAGACGCACTGGGCTGGTGGAGCATCACCTGAAGTGACTTGCCACACCACAAAATGTTGGGCTTTTTGGAATAATGCCCTGCGTCTATTTCTTTCTGTTCTTCATCTTGCTTTTTTTGGTGGGGTTTTTTTTCCCACTTCCCATATCTGCATTTTGTTTGGGTTTTTATCTGCTCAATTCACCACGTTCCACTGAAACCCAGTTGCTGTCATTATGTCAGACTTTGGGGCCTGATTGGTCCTTTTGGGTTTTGTGCTTCATGTGTTTCACTTGCTCTTTTATTAGGAAGGGGGTTTATATGTATTTGATTTATTGGAGGGGGGCGTTACTTGAGGGGAATTTTGCAATGGCAATGTCTTCTCTTTTTTAAAAAAAAAATTTGCACTTCTCACCAATACATTATTTCAATCTTAGCTTCAGTGTAAGAAAGGTTTTCTGTCTGGAAAAAAAACGGAATCTGTTTTCCATATGTTATATGACATTTGAAATTGTGCCATTTTGACCCTCAGAAAGAAGAGGATGTGTGGTGAGTGCAACACCAGCAGAAGATAGATAGGGGTGCACAAAGGCTCAGTCTCCTCAGTCCTGTCCCTTAGTAGATCTACCCCTGCTCACAGACACAAACACGGATCCTTTTGCTTTTATGTTTGTCCCACTGGACAAAAACTCAAGCTAGGACTGTAAAAAAAGCATGATGCCTTTCTGAGGAGCAGTAAGTGCTCCAGCTTTACGGGACATAGTCTGTCCTTTCTGCCTACCTGGTGGAAGATTCCACTTCAGCCTCCCTGCAGCTCCTACAACCTGCCCAAAATTGCAGCAAGTTAGTTTTTCCTCAGCTGTACTGCTACGCTCTTCCCATCAGCCGTATAGACGAGCGGTAAGGGGTTAACTTACCAGGCTTTTAATTTTTCTGAGCTATTGCCTCAGCAATGCTTTGTGGCAGTGAGTCCACGGGTTAACATCAGAGAGAGTGAAGCGTCGCAAGTTTTTGCTCCTGTGCTTGTGTGCCATTTAGACTATAATCCTAACCTATGCAAAGGAACTGCATGCAACAGTTTATCATATACAGTTGCATTTGCTTCTTCCTCGTGAGGGAGAGTTTTGGTGCTCACTGTATTATTGAGGGCCTCTAAGCACACTGAGGTGCTGCCATTCCCATGTGGGAACCTTCCCTCGTGCGTATCGGCCGTTCCTAGGTACGGTCGCGGCGGCCTTGGCCCACAGTGTCCAGCACACGCTCGATGTCTCCTCATGCTGTCACTTGCCCGTGGGGGCTGTGCTGGTCAGGCTGCATTTCTGGAGACACTTGTGCTTTATCATTCCAGGGAATGGGACTCCTTACTGTTTCACACCCTTTCCAGTGGCAGTCCAGGCAGCAGCAATTAGGGGGAAAAGAGGGACTAGTGCACAGAGGTAGGTCATTAGAGAGAGAGAGAGAGAGAGAGAGAGAGAGTAAAGACCTGGAGGAAAGTCATGGAGATGAGTCAAAAAGCATAAGGAAGAATGAGTTAGCCAGCTGCCCTCAGGGCTAGTGCAGGCCATACCTGATTAGCAGTCCAGGGACACCTTTTCCCCGCCAGTTTGGGGAAACAGGACGCTTTGGTGCCCAAGGGGGGTGGGTGATGCTGTCCAGAAAGCCAAGTCTTTCCCTGGGATGTCATCAAAAGGGTGCACTGGCTGGGATTGTATCGCTGTAATATGACACAGAGGCGACCCTCCTGAAACCTACTCCTCTCCAGCTGTCCCACAGGCCCCAAGGAGAAGCAAAGGTAAATGGGGTTTCATTCTGAATGTGGAGGCAGGCAACAAAGAGAGGGACAAGCCTTTTTGGGGGACTACCCAGAATCTCCTCAGTTGCCCCACTAGACTCTGCCTGGCCAAGATGACCAGGACAGTATGGTTGCTAGTCACCTCACAGCAAGTTCAGGAGTAAGGATGAAAGGCTCACAAATACATTTCATGGAAGCCAACTCAGAATAAAAGGCCGCCCTTCATTTCAGGAAACCTAATTTTTCATTTGTAAAACACTTTCATTCAGAAAAATGGAGGTGGGGGGAGAAGAAAAGCAGAGTGTTGCTTCTTCCCAGCTATAGCAATTACACCTGCACAGCAGCTTTCAGTCTTTGAAAAATGTAAAAATGGGGGCACAAGAAAATCCAACGGTTGCCTCATGTTTCCTTGTAATGTTAGGCTAAAATATCTCAGGTTGGAGTCTGCTGCAGTATGTTTTCTCTGCCTGGAAATTTTAAGTGGTTGCTGATCATTTAGCTGGAAGAAAATATGCTCTTTCCCCCCCCTTCCATGCTTCAAGAAACTTGGTGACCTTTTCCTCATGTCCCCAGGCTTTGGAAAAACAACTTGAAATATGGCAGGATTTTGGCTTGTGTGTCAGGAATGTGCCACTTGCCTGTGAAAAACCTCCATCCAAATTTTGCCAAGTTATAAGCCTCTGAAGAGATAAATCATCTTGCTCACAGCACTCACTAAAGCTGGACAGCTAAAAAAAAAAATCCTCCCAATCTTTTATTCCAGATTTAGGGCTCCCTGTGAGTCCCCTGAAGTCTGCACCTGAGCTCCCCTGCACAAAACTTAGTGTTGCAGCTCTGGGGTGGATGGGTTTTGTTGGGTTCTCATCTCAGAGGAAGGTCCCACCACTGCAAACCCGGACGGTGCTGACAGCAGCAGCCTGCGCTCCAGAGCTGCTGCTGGCAGAGCAGAAGGAGCTGGAGGAGAGGGGAGACATGGCTTGGGGTGAGATGAGGGATGAAGGATGGAGGGAGAAAGCTTGCCTTAGAGCTGGTTGTGATGGGAAAGGGGAGCAATGCAGGAGCAAGGGCCTGGAGCATGTCGGGACGTACTGGATGAGGACTAATCAGAAGTATGACAACTTGGAGTACTTCCAGGAGGTGTAGCAGCAGCCAAAAAGAGTCCAATAAAATGGAAACCCATCTTGTTCCATAAGTTTGCTCTCCCTTCCATTTTTGTCCCCTTAAGCTGAGGGAACTACATACTCGGGCATACAAACACTGCACAGACAAGTCAAATGTTCATATTCCTCAACTTTTGCCCATGTGGCCTTCATAATTTTCTCCTCTGTGTCAGTAGTACTGTAAGTGAAGTGCAAAATAAGAATAAAAGAAAAACCAACCCAAAGTAAATAAGCAATCTGAAAAACTTATGTGATAAAGAGATTTCCTGTGAGAGTTCAAGGCAAGGCATTTTCATCAACAGGCTTTGTAAATAACTGGGTTTGTAAATGATGAGTGGGTTTGTAAATAAAGGGTTGACTTCCTGGCAAGCTGAACACTTTAGACAGAGCCACAGTGGGGACCAGCACCTCTGGATCACAGGCCAAGAGGCCTTTCTAAATTCTGAGACCTGTGCCAAAACCATCCCTTATCTCTACTCTTTTTTCCAAGCCTACCAAAGAAACACTTTCATTCTTCAACTCCTTTAGCTTCCTTTTGCACCGACAGAGGTACCTGCCTCAGTCAGATGAGATGGTGAGTAATCACTCCTGTCCAGAATTTTGGCATTTTTCTTCTTAATTAGGATAATGGATGCAATTGCTCATGAAAATTGGTTGTTGGGGTTTGGGGTTGGTTGGTTTTACTTTTGATAGGTCTGTTTTCATCACCTGGTCTTCTCTGTGGGCTCATCTCTCCAAGGCATGATGGAGAAACCTCCCTCTTAAGGTGCTGAAGGGATGCAAGGGAGCTTACATCAATTGCCAGCTTAGTTGCTCATTTTCCCTCATGATTATTAGCAAATCCATTCAAAAGCAGCTTTTGAGGTAACCATCAGCCTACACCTGCCTCTCACTGCTGCCACACAACCATGAGACACCATCCCACCATCGTTCCAGCGAGCACCTTGGGACCATTTCCACCAGTCCATGGGAAAGTCACAGGTAAATGGACACCACAAGCTCCCCACCTGCAGAGCTCTGTGTTGAGACCTCAGCTGTCAATGCAGAGCTGGGAAAGCATCCCGCCAGACCTGCCTGCAGCCATTTGTGTGCCCGATCCTTCATTTTTCAGATGCCTATGAGTGTGCACAGGCAAGGAGCAGCATTAAGGCCAGCCCCTGGAAATGTTCCCTTCACCACCACTAGGACAGCACTACCCCGGCAAGGACAGTATCTGAGACTGTGCATTCACAATGCGGAGTTATGGGGCCTTCCCGGCACTGGGCACCTGGAGGGCTGATTACAGCACCCCTAAGTACCCTGGGAAGATGCAGGTCTGGTGCTTAAGACTGCAAAGGGGTCCATGGTGTGGTTTTCAGGTCTCCTAGTCATATGACTCCGTTAAAAAAATGCTGTCCATGTGCTAAGTTTTTAAATTTTTTTTACTTTTCAGAACCTTATTATTTTTATTATCAACCCTTTCATTGTATAATTTTTTTCAAAGGCTGTGGTAGAGGAGGGATCTAGTTAGTAATGCTTCCATTCTCCTGCCACTTGCCCCACTGATTTAGACAGGAAGCCTCTGAGGACAAGTAATGTCCCTTATTAGATGCTACTGCAGCTGACAACCTCATTTTGGTTTGATGTCTAGACAGTAAAGCAGAGGAGAGCATTAATAAAAATTGAGCACCCAAATGCCTGAAAGTTCTTGTTTGATGGTCTCAAGCTTACCTTCCCAGAAGCTGCAGTCAAACTTCAGAGTTTTTCAAGGGTTTGTGTTGGGTTTGGGTTTTTTTGGCCCTGTTTTGATTTTGCTTCCAACGTGAAGATGACCTGATTTGTGTGTGTCTGTCTGCATACACGTGTGTGCCCTGCATCTATTAATCAAAGTAGGAAACTTCAGACAGAATGTGCTGCTTTTTCAGAAGTTACACTGTTACTGCTGGAAAAAAGGAAAATCATGTCTCCTCTTTAAAGTGACCAGTATGGAAAGATGTCCCTTGCTTTTAAATTCCGTAACTGTGAGAAGGGCAGCCTCAGTGTTTAAAAAGAGACATTTCTGTTTATCTCTGCCCATAACCATGTGAACCAAAGACTCATGTCTATGTGAATCTTTTCCAGTAAAATACCTCAGACCGCTCCAGTGATCTCTCTTCTGCTGTTATGAATCTCTGTTTATGTTGCCATAGCTTTGTAAAAATGCCAAGAGATGAAGAAACTGGCCCCCCATTTATGTGTGTTCTGAATTGCTGTCATAAACAGAGACCTTGATTCATCAGTTTGGGAATCCTTGAAGGAAAAGCAGCACCAACTTACATCATCATGGCATGTGCTGGGAAAGGGCAACAAGAACGCTGTGGCTCCTTGAGACATTTGGTTGATGGGTCTGGGGATCTTCTGAGTTTCAGACAAACTGAAAGCAGCCTATTGCCGCCTCCAGCATCAAGGTGCCTGAAGGTAAGGTCAAACCACCACTGCTCTCTTTCCTTCCCTTTGAGCATAGGTTGTGAGCTCACCTCCTTCAAAAGACTGGAGGAATAATACAAGTGTTCTGCACCATCCTGCATTGCAGGGAAACAAACCCCTTAGTTTTGCAGCTTGGCTATGTTTCTTAGAAAAAAAGGAGAAAAAAAATAAAAGAAAGAAGAAAAACAGCAACAGGAAGGAAAACACTAATGAAAATGCTCTTGGTCTATCCCTGGGGAAAAAGAAGAGCCCCAGTTTCATTTAAGGTGACATTAGCCCCACACACCCCCTAACAGCTGTCTGGTGGATGAAGTCTGCCCTCCGACACAACCCCTGCAGAGGGAACTCCCACATCCAACAGCAAACCAGCAGCTCCAGCTTGGCCAGCAGCACTCAGTTGTCCCTGCACTCCCCCCGCCACACACACTTCTGAGCTGCGATTCATACAGTAACTGCTGAAGTAAAATCAGGAGAAATGGGTACTATATATAAAAGAGCTGGAGTAAAGGCAAGTGGCACCTCAATTCTGCTTCTGAGTAAGCCTTCTGTTTTTAGAAGAAGCCGAACATTGCACACACAGCCCCTGAGCCAACTCAGCCCCACTGTGCAGACCAATCCTGGCCTGCTGCAGGGCTGCTAGGGGCCCCAGCTTGCAAGGCACAAGTTTTCCTCCAGCCCCGCCTCACCTCCCAAAAACACACTGCAGCTGAATCACGCAGGACCAACCCTTGCTCCTGGGAAGGCATCCCCTCTGCTGGGCTTCCCTCTGGGTACCTACAAGGCACAGTCCTGGAGAACTGGACAGCAGGGATACTTCCAGTGGACCGAGAGCAAGGCCTCAAAATCTCTGCTCTTGGCAGGGGTAAAGGCGTGTCCTCTGCACCAGTGAGCCTCTTCTCCACCGAGTTAAAGCCTGCCTTGCTCAGACCCGGCTGCCACCTCCAGGGACAGAGGTGTCTGGGCATCACAACATCTCTGCTGACTCAACTGCACCTGTGCATGGAACAGGTGTCCACACCAGAGCAGGCAGGTGACTGGGGAGACTGGACTGGGCCAGAACCCCCCCGTCCTGCTTTCAAATTTCCTTACTGGTACGAAATAGTTTTGATTTGTGTCTCTTCAATTTTATTTTATTTTTATTTTATTTTTATTTTATTTTAATTTTTTGTTGGAGGCTATTTTCCCCAAGAAAAATCTTAATGAAATTTTGCTTCCCTCCCATCCCTCACTGAATTGAAAAAAAAAAAAAAGCCCAAACAAACAAAAGCCCAAACCCCAAATGTCACAAAATTCACTGCTTCTTCTGCAAAACAGAATGTTTATTGTCCAGCAGCCCCAACTTATTGACAGGCGGAGGCAAAGCAGACAGACCTGTGACGGCAGTAGGGAAAGAAAAAAGCAAACACAAACGAAAAAACCACAAACATTCCCACTCGGGATGCAGCTCAATTTCCCAAGGTGCTGTTGCTATGAGCATGGCTCGGGCTGCAGAGCCTTGAGGTGGGGGTAGTGGTGGGACTGGGGACTTTCGCATCACTCAGGACAAGGGTTTTCCACATTCTGTTGGGCCAGAGAGGGTTTAACACGGGGTAGGGCCATGCAAACCCCGGGAAGTTTGTTTTGCTGTTTGTAAAAGCCAGCTAACACAGGCAGTGACAGTGTAGCTGCTGAAAAAAAAAAGAACACTAGGAAGCCACCTTGCCTGCCTCCTCAGCCAGTGCTGCTGAATTACAAGGAGGCAGAAGCAGTGAGAATAAAAGAGCAGTGGGGCTGGAGGGAAAGGAGAGCAGGAGGTAAACCCATCCAAAATGGATAAGAGAAAACAACAAATTAAAAGAAAAAAATCACTGGTGTGCAGCTCCTGATGCCGACCACAGAACAAAAGGAACTGCCCTTTTACGTAAGTAAATGTGGTGGAGTAGATGCAGTCTCTGTATGGCTGGCTAACAACAGCTGTAAGGGTTTTATCTCAAGCAGAAGCATCGTGGTCCCTCCCAGCAGTACCCAGCTCATGCAATCCCTGTTGCTGAGAAGCAGGAGCTGCCCTTACCAGGCTCAGCTGGAAATGGAAACCTTTTCAGACAACCAGAACATTGAATACCATCAGCTGCGGGTAGGGTTTGAGAAAATGGGACTTCAGAGCCCTGGAATAGCTGGAGCTGTGCAGTACAGCCATGTGCACCACTTGGCCATGCTCTTGTTAACTTTGCTTTGGGCACTTCCTTGGGTTATGATGTTGGGGGCAGGTGGGCAGGTAATATCAGCAAGAGGTTTGGACACTCATTTAGTGGTATTAAGGCATCTCTGATCGCACACGACACTCTCTGCCTCTCCTCTCACTGTTTTCCCAGGGATGCCCCTGTGGCTGGTGCTAGAAAATGTTGAAGGACACACAGGCTCTGTCTTCGCAGACACCCAGCATGGCCAGGATGGTTGTGCTCTACAGGATGCCAGCAAGTGTATGCTAGTGCCTTATGTGTTGTAACGTGCTATAGCAATACTAGTTCTTGACTGCATTCATTATATTTACCCTGCCACCTTCTCCTAGTCCTTGCAGAGTGGCACCAGCTCCCAGCTGGGCCTCTTGGTTCGTGGCGCTCTGTGATATAGAAATGGCCACTTACTGTGCCAAAGAGCTGGTAGTCTAATTTGACCTGAGACAAGACAAAAAAATCACCAAAATCAACACAGGAAGACCAGGATGGGCAAAGGGGAAGCCAGAGGTAATACCAGTTCAAGCCTGAGTTTTTCCAGATTTACACCACTCTGTACATGTTTGAAATGACAGGGGTGAGTTGAGAGCATATGCCCTCTGTTTAAATTGCCAAAATACATTACCTGGTGTTGGAGGGGAGGAATCTACATATTTATTTTATTTTTGCTGTTTGCATTTGAGGAGAAACAAGACCTATTAGAAGGCTGAGCCTGACCTACACCAAGGAGTTTGATACCAGTCAGGGGTGGCAGTTTTCAGACTAGAGTGGGAGCCATAAGTAGGAGTGCAGTGCTGCAGAGGAATCCCTGCTCCAGTGTGAGAGGTGTCACATACTTCTCAGCTTCTGCTCTGTCGAATACAGACAAATTTCTGTGCTGGGAAGCTCCTGCCCCCTCCTCTGCACACATGTACTCCGTTCTCTGCAGCTTTGTGGCAGAGGCAGCTACAGCCCCAGCTGCCTCAATGTGCTGCTTCCAAGGGTCCCAAGGGGTGAGGGACTTGCTACCCACTATTTGTTGTACCCTCACTGCTGCAGGGTATGAGGTGATGAGGAAGGCTCAGTCTTCAGGCCGTTGTCCGGTGCTGCCTCCCATGCACATCACCCTCCTCTCCATTGTCTCTTTCTGTCACACAACCCCATGCATCATCCAGCCATGCTCTTGCCAAACCAAAGGTACCAACCAGAATTCCTCCAGGCTTATGAAGGAGGCAGCCAGCGCTTCCAGAAGAGGAGCATGCCAGGAGTCCAAAACACATCTGCGATGTGCAAGAGCTGCCATCCCTGCTTATTGCCACCATCCCACAAGGGGTACCCAGGACCTGTCCCTCTCTGGGCTTTACCTTAGTTCTGTCTCTCTTTCAAGATGCTGACTAAAAGATTACGCCAGTGAAAGGCTAGAATTAATTATTTATTGACAATTTTGTTTTAAAATTAATTTTTATAAAGAAATACTTTATGCGAAGTCATCTTTCAGAAAGGAATTAACATTCTATAGCTTGTTCTATAGGATGAAGCACCCAGAACCAGTACAGGTGGCCTTTTTATGAGGGAATAATGAGGGAAAGATGAACGCAGACAGGCAGAGACAGAGGAAGGTGCTATTAGACACTTTTGGGTTACCACGCCTGCTACAGCCATCAGACGGAGTCTGATTCACTTCTGGAAACAACTCTGGTCCAACACCACAGCCAGACTGCTGAGCCCATGGCCACAACGTGGGCCTACAACTGCTGCAAGTACGAAGTGAATCAGCCACGCCATGGGCAGACTTTTTCTAGGTACAAGACTCCAGCTGACAGCAGCCAGTGGGAGTCCGACCGCCGCAGAGAGAGAGAGAGCGAAAGCAGCTCAGCACTCCCAGCAGACAAACCACCATCTCCAGCCTGCTCTATGCACAGTGATATTTTTTTTTCTGTTTCACCCACAGTGACTTTGAGTACCTGCCACTCACACAAACGGGCGCTTTGCAGGCAAGCTCAGGGTGCTGCCTGTGTGTCGCGGCAATTCGAAATCGTTCCCATGGAGGCCCCTCATCTATTCTTGTAAAGGAACGAATTCAAGTAAATTCTGACTCTATATTCCCACCTTTGCTTGACAAACAGAACAGGGAAATGCCATTAACACGCAAGCCTTCCTCAAACCACCTTGTTTTTGCTAGTCACTCACTGCCAGTCACAATGGAAACAACACCACTTCCTCCCACATGCTGTCAGTGCCTAGACTGTAGCTATTCGCTTTTAATTGAATTAGGCAGCCCATTGTTTTTTTGTTATCCTATACAAAACAGCCACGTTCTACAAACACCTTGCCGGAGTGACTAAATCAGCCGGTGAGATAATTATTTCCACTGCATCAGTTACTTCAGTTCCGAATTGGCCATCAAAACACGGGCAGATGTCCTCAGCAGTTAGGTAACATCACAGAACCACTCCCAAATTACTGAAGACATCTCTGGTTTTTAAAAAAAAAGGACTTTACTATTTGGAGTGACAACTCAGCCCACAAAGTCAGTGGAATCCATTTCGGACCTCTACCCCAGTCCTGCCCCACTCCATCTTGTTAGACTGTGAGTGTTTCGCCAACACCTCAGTTTCCACTCAAATAATACTTATTCTGTTGTTGATACTGCTGTCATTAACACAACTGAACACAGCTCACAATATTCCTTAGAGAGAAAAGAAAACCTTTGCTTTAAACATCAGCATAAGAAGTGATAAACGGCACCTTTGCTTTGTGTACTTACCTTAAAACTCACCTGCTTCCAGTGCGTTTAAAAGCAAATCTAAATCATTTCTCACAAATAAGCACAGGATGATTTCAGGGGTGGATGGATGGCTTTGGGTAGCCTTTGCTCTGGACCTACCCTAGACCTTTATCTGCTCCTCAGCAAACCTCACTGGATGTTTCCCCCACACACTGGGGGCAGGTTAACTTGCCAGGCAGAAGACCTTGCCCCATGTTTGTACAGGACCCAAAACACAGGGGCTGTGAGCTTGAAGAGGCTTTACAGGCATTGCCATCAGCACGAATCCTTCTCAAGCATCAGGTAGATGATCTTTGCCTGGTGCCTTTAACCTCTCCCCTCCACCCATGGGATGGAGGAGAGGAGCAGTGGTTTCCCCCAGACCAGCCCCAGAATGACTGCAAGGGGCTCGCAGGGAGATGGAGACACTGGATGTGCAGGGTTGGCTGCATGCTCCTGGAAAGGGAAGGACCGTTTCTGCTGGACTGTCTGGTCCAGAGCAATCCCGTGCATGCTGGGCACCCGCGCTTCCCTGCACCCATGCAGCTCACAGCAATGCCTTCTGCTGGCAGTATGGGCATGGCGTTGCCAGTCCAAGGAACTGGACTTCGCAGAAAAGAAGTGTTGACTAGCAGTGGCAGCTGGTACTTTTGGATCATTGGCAACAAAATGAATGATTAATTGAACTATTCACCACTTAAAATCAGCCTTCTTGGCCCATTAAACCCTTGGCAGCCATGACCAGATTTTCTGGTGGACTGCACAGGAATCACTGTCTTTGTTCCAAAAGTAATACTCTTCACTTTCTACCTCCAAACATGGAGCTGGAGATGGCTGGGCTAGAGCAGGAGCACGTGGGTGTCTGTGGGGAAATGCTTACCTGATGCCAAGGAAGCTTCGCTTGACTTTGTTGAGGAACTGAGGAAATATTCAACATCTCACTTTCACTAAGGCTTCACCGCCTCAGGACCACTTGTTAACTTTCACTCCTCTTAAAAACGTTCTTCAGGCTATGCTCTACTCCTTATCTGATCTCTGGCCTCTCAGTTCCTTCTCTATGGTCACCTTCGTCTCTCCCCCGGCATCATCTTCTTGTCTCTCCACCTGGCCTTGCCATGACCTCGGCTGTGGTTTTGCTGCTTTCTTCAGCCTCCCCTTGTCCCTCTGCACAAAGTTCCTTCAGGACCACTCCAACAGCTTTGAGTCTCCTGACTTTCTCTCTCGGTAGCACTGGGTTCATTCTGGCTCACTCTATTCCAGCTCATGAGGTGCTTTTTCCCATTCTCTAAGTATGGATGAAAACCTCCTGGCAAGGCCCTCCAATGACCCTTTCCTCCAGCTCCTCTAGACCTAGACAAACATCTAACATTGATTCCTCTAAACACAACCAGGTCCTTACTTCTGACCATCACCATCCTCCGTTCTCTTCCTCTTTCCTGACCTCCTTTCCTCCTGCTTGCCAGAGCGCCAGTGGCTGCAACATCCCTCTTGCTGTGCCTTCTGCTCCTTTTCTGCCGCCGAGCTCTTCCTCAAACTTTCTCCACTATTCCAAGCACAGCTCCCTACCCTGTAATTACTCAAACCCACTACCACCTTTCCCTCATGGCCAAGGTCCCACTGCTGCCCCTTGGGGAGCTTTTTCACCCCCTTTCACTCCCTCTTTCCTCTCCCACTCTCCCCTGGGAGGGAGTGTGCTCCTGGCCCACTCCTTTATGGTATCCCTCTCTCAACCCTCACAGAGCTCTTCCAGACCCTATCACAGCTCCCATTCCCCCAGCTCCATAACTGACTTGCCCTGTGCAGCCACAAGCATCAGTTCATACCTGTCCACCTCTTTTTCTAGTCGATTTTAGCTTCTCTTCCTTTTTTTTTTTTTTTT
>VXAY01003847.1:40634-124463 GCA_013399855.1 Oxyruncus cristatus | reverse complement strand
GGGGAGAGCTGCCTTTATGCATTATTTTTTTTTTATTTTTTTTCATGCCTTTCCTGCTCCCCAGCTCTGCATGTGCTGCCTTATTTCTGAGAAATAGCTGACTTCTCCTCCTGGCCAAAACCCACTTCTCCACCCCAGACCCACTCACCCCTTCTCTTGTGAAAGGCAAAGCTAATTCACCTTAGTAGCACGTACTAAATGGCCCTAATGCTCACCAGCTACACCTGGCAATTGAACTGTCCTCAACCCATTGTCCTCCTCCACACCAGCTCCTTGCATGCACTGCGTCCATGCCTGCAGCCACGCTCCTCTACCTCTTCCCCTGGAAAAACTCTCCATCTTTGGAGGGAAGACACAGTTTGGCTGGAATAGTAAAGAGCAATGCTGATAATCCTTGCATGCTGCCAGACTAATTCAGTACTAGCCCATCCACAGGGATGTGCCAGAGGGGCTGGAAGGAGAGGCTGCACATGAGCACTCATGTTTCCCTGCTCAAAGGCTGGTGGCCGGGGAAGGGGTTGTTGGTGCCAAGAGCTACAGACTTCGTCCTGGGAACACCAAGCAATGTGGAAAGAGGAGAAATGGGTTCATTGAGACCTTGGAGTGTGTGGGTTGTCTTCCATAAGACCTTGCAGGTAAGATGGAGTTTTGGAGCAGCAGAATTAGCTGGCCATGTCCTACAGTACAGTCTCTTGGGTTTAATAAGGAACAAGACATCAATGGACACTCCTGCCCAGGAGGAGCCTAAAAAATTAAGTGCCTAATATGTGTTGAGAGCCGACAACAGTTGCAGATTTGCACTTGATCTTTTTGTATCTCCTCTCCTCAGCCCAATATTTTCATAAAACTTCTAGGGAATCATTAGCATCTCACTCACATGGGAATGAACCTTGACAGTTGTGTAAAACAACATTAAAGAGGGGTGAGGGCGGTTTGCTAGCTGTGCACACACACTCTGTATGCAAAACCTTCATACTTTACTTAATGGTTCTGGCTTTGTTACAAATTTAAAAAAAAAAAAAAGTAATCAACCTTCACAATAAAAAAAATGAAGCCAGGTCAAATAACCTTGCCAAATACCTGCACCTAGCAGGCTGCAGGATGGTAAGCAGCATAGAAATCATGCTTCAACTTCCTGCATTAATCTTCTCTGCATTCCCCTGAGTGCTGAAGCACCCCACCAACACTGCCTTCCAGAAATGAACTCACTCATTTCCAGAAAACACCACACTGTCCCCTCCCTGTGGCAGGGACCCCAGATGCCAGGGGTGTCTTTGGCTTTTCTGTGGGTGCAGGTGGCCCCACGGCACAGGTCTAGACCACTAGACACAGGTCAGATCCCTGGAGAGCGGCAGCACATGGATATGCGTGCTGGGAAGCCAGGACAGGCTGGTCATGTTCGGTGGCTGTGTCACCTCTGTAGTGGATGGCGGAGGTTCGGCAGATCTCTCAGCAGACGCCAACCTATCACAGCTCCAGGCCGATCTCAAACTTCCTTTTTGCGGTTTGCGTCGCCTCGATTTATTCATTTCCTTGTAATTTGCAGATAGACATCGATGCTTGCTATATTTAGACAGTGTCTGTAACTGTGTGGGGATTGTAGGTAAGCCATTTTATTTGTCAAGTGATGGTTTTAAAGGAAAGTGAGACTTCAGAGTCACCCCTTAGTCTGGGGCTGTCTGTAGATATGGGTGACCTGCATCCACACCCAGTGACACCAGGCAAACTCACTCGCCAGCCCACAGTCCCCAGGACACAGACATCTCCCAGCTCCACCTTCCTGCCACCACCACCACCACAGAAAAGGCTTGTCTGCCTCTCTCCCAGCAGCTGCACAAAGCTCAGCAACCATGCAGACTAATTAGTTTAAATAATAAAATTTTCAAGACAGTGCAATTAAAACTTCCAGGATTCAGTTCTATCAAGGGTGGGAGAAGCTCTGGAAGAAAAAATTGTGTTTGGTTTAAAAAGAAAAAAAAAGAGTTTGCACTCTTCCCATGCAAACATCTGTCATTTATTACACCATTTTCTTTTGGAAAGTCTGTGTCTGGCAATGGTACATAGGATAGTAATCTATGTTAAAAACCACACAGCAGCCACTTCTCTGGATGGAGGGTCACCAAACAATTTGGGAAAAGATGAGATAAAGGGTGAGGACAGCAAGAACTCTTCAGACACAATCTGGGTTTTTTAGCTGCGTTGTGAAAACCCCCTTGCTCTAAACAGCTCTGACCTTTCCTATTTCTTGGAGATTGACGTCTCTACAGTAGATACATGATGAGGTCATTCACCCTGTTTTTGAAGTCTTTCTCTCTCACTACTCCTTGCATGGGTTTTTAGTGTGGGAGGGGACAGTCATGAAGAGGGCTAAACCTCTTGATCATGTGTGAAAAAAGGAAATGAAAATGAGCTATTGGAGATGAAACAAGACCTGACCCATAACTTCAGTTTCCGAGGATATAAAAGTCATGAAACCCAGAAGTCTGAAAGGAAAAAAGTAGGACATCTAGCTCTAAAAGCAATTTTATACGAGGTTAGATGCTCTGTGCTAGAAACTGGAAATGCTAAGCCTTTGTTTTTATGAGAGAATTATGAATGGCTATGACAGGACCGTGAGAAACAATTGATTCAATCACCTCCTTGAGAAAAAGTATGTGGCTCAGGCTGAGAGAAGATGCACACCAGCTTCCTACGGGAAAGCCTAGCATAAATGATTGCCTTGATTATATTTTGCTGAGCAGTTCATGGTTTTGAGGGTGAGAGTCACAACTGGCAAGACACGAGGACATCCTACTCACAATTACAGGAATTGTGGTGCTGTCTAGAGGCTGACCTTCGAATGTCAGCATGCCCCATCATGTTTGACACTGTGTAAATAGTAAGAGGTACTATCTGCCTTTAGATCTTGTGGTCAATGCAGAGGAAAACTGAGAGAGGACCCAAGAGAGAGCCAAAAGGTAGCTAGACCAACAACAAGGTATTTAGCAATGCACATTACTAGATAGATGCAACCACCAGGAAAAAAAGGAAATTTCTTCATGGCCACGTGCCAAGGCCAGTGCTTATCTTACACCAGGAGGAGAAGACATAAGACTATATGAGATAAACATTCCCTGATATATGAGTAAGGCTTACCCATGAACAGAGACAGCCTAATGTATTTTGAAGACAAACAGCAGAAGTGCTTGAACCTGAAAGCGTCTGACCATTGCCTGTGCTGCGCTAGCCCTCCCCAGCTGAGAGAACCTGGATCTTGCAGAACCGAAGAAATCAGGGCTTTCCTCTAGCTGCCTGATCCAAATTTAAACATCTGCTCTTTACAAAGCATGAAGAGCACGGTGAGGATGCAATGACATGTGCTTCACGCACATGGTGATGTACATGTTGCACTAGCAGTGATATAGCTGAGAGCTTGGAAAGCATATTTTCAGGGAAGATGCAAGTATCTGCTTCAACCTGACCAGGTTCATACGGATATTCACTGAACTTCCTCTGGTGGTTTTATTTATACTACACAGATATAATTTCTGCTTGGCCAGGAAAGGGATTAAAAGCTGAGGTGAGCAGACAGGACAACCAGAGTCTGTAAGTTTTTGGATTTCAGACATTTCTAGAGCTAGAATTTAGAAGCTGGTCTTCAAACCAAAACAGAGTGAGCCCAAGGGTCAAAGATGAAAACACTTCCTAGGAATATGGAGGGCACACATTAGCTGTGGTTTATGAAGTCACTTGAATCTGTCCTCTTAGCTTAAAAGACTTTTGGGTTTTTTTCATAATTCATGATCTGCCTTTTGAAGGGAGCAGGAAATGATAGGTGATGCCTGAGAGACTGATTTGAGAGCAGTGCCCAGCACACAGTCCCAGGTCTGGCCTCAGCTGGCAGCTCTGTAGGCTGGAGTGGCAGAGGCTGCCAGCTGCCTGCAGAGACATGCAAGGCAGCCGTGCTGAGTAGAAACAATAAAAATGCATTTGCAAAATGAAGTCCTGTGTTTCATTGCCATTGTTTACCAGGGCATGAAGCTACTCCTGTCTAAGAGCTGAAAACCTGGACTAGGCTCTACCCATTCTTGACAATTGGCTTTTTGTGGAACATCACCCTATGCAGAGCCACTCAGACATCAGCTTTCCACTCAGTCTCTGCCAGTGCCAAGTGGAAAAACAAATCCAAGCCCAGAACCAAGGCATTTGGCCTGTTTTTCAGTTTCCACTTGAGCACAGGCGATTACTTTTTCCTCTTGCCGAGTGCCAAAAGGGCAACGACAACCCACCCAATCAGAAGGTTCTTAAGTTATTCAACATCTATAGTTCAAAGAATCTTATTCTGAGACACCTAAGCTAGCTCCTCCCTGACTGTCATTTCAGCATGGTCAAGGCACTGAGCATTCTGCAGGCATTTGGTCAGTTGGTTCCTGGAGCTCAGCAGTGGTTGTGGGTTGCAGTGGATGTAACCACCCCGCTGAGATGAAAAGAATATGTGCTTACCTGACTACACATTTGAAAGTTAAGTGCTTGAATGAGCTACACACCAGCTACCTCCTAACTGTCCTGAGTCACAGGGACCTGTCAACCTCTCTTCAGAGCAGACCAAACTCACAAGCACTCAACTACAAATAAATAACTTTCAGCCTCCTACTAGCCAGATCAGAGTTCAGTTAAAAACCACCGTGGCAATCTTTAACATCTTGCCATCCATTCATCTAAATTTCAGATACAGTTCAGCCTGGGAAAAGAGATATGACTTTTTCAAAGCACTGGTCTTTATTGGTGAGTACTCTTTCTCTCTGCCCTCCGCCTGCCACTTCCCCGTTCTGTACAAGTATACACAGACAGTGATCTAAGAGTTTGCAAGAGAAAATGCTTTACTTTTTCCTGAAAGCCCTCTGCTGAAGGCGGTGTTTCCCCACCTCCATGCTGCTGACAAACGCTGATGTAAACACCATGCATATGCCTGTCTAAAAGGCCACGGGGGTTTTCACGTGAATCCTGTGTTTTTTCCACAAACCCCATTACGCTGTATCTCAGCTTAAAATATAACTCCTTGTTTCTGATTAACCCTCGAGGCTAATACAGTTTACAGCAGTAGGAAGAACTACTCGGCAGAACCAAATTTTGAATATGGGTGCTTCTCTGGCATATGAAACCCTTTCAACAAACAGTTGTAACTGTGGCCGTATTAAAATAAGAAAAACCAATACTGACACAAATATAGTTTGAAAAAAAAAAAACCAACAAACTGTTATGCCTTTGGTGTTGACAGGAGTAAAACATGTCATTTACAATGCCACCGAAATCATAACAGGAAGGAAGTTGACCTCAGAAACTATGAACAGAATTTAACAGAGGTAGGAAGTATTTCAAATGCTTTCACGTAGTGACTGTAAAAAAGATACTAAACAGAGAAAATGTTTCCAGGTTTTCTTCTTGTTTGCTTTTTCTTTCCTCCCCACTTCAGGTATCTGTAGCTATTTTGAACAGTAAGAAATGGTCACAAAAGTAAATGCAGCTTTAAAGTCCTCACGTGCAAAATAATTTATGGTACAAATCAACAGCTTGATTTTCCTTCCATTCTCCCCCCTGCACCATCCCTCCAAGAGAAATATCTCAACCTCTTCACTCAGTTAAAATACGCCTTTCACGTACATCTCTCTGCGTTCAAACTATGCAAGTTGTGTTCGGCTTAGCTGGTGCTATTCTCCCTCTCTCTTCACAGCCACTGGCTTTAGATTATGTTACTTCAAGGAAAATAGCTAAAAGCTCATTCCAAAGCAAAAAATCATAATGCACCTTGATAGTCAATAGGAGTCTCCACAAAAAGAGAAAATGGCCCTCACCCCCCATTTTCACACACTTCACAAGTCTCTTAACTGTATTTCACACATTGCTTGCTCTGTGAGCTCCTGCACCCAAGGACCCCTCTCAGGAGCCTGATTTCCAGTAAAGAGGGGCTTCCTGGTGAATTCACTCCTATTCAAAACTTTACTGTTTTAGTTCACTGTATCATCCTCCTTTTCATCCTTTCCTAGCTTTACTCTGTTGAAAGCACTCTGGGAATTACAGCAACCAGCAACCACCACCTCCAGCTGCCAGCCCAGCAAGCGGCAGTCAGAGGTCCCCACATGCTGGGCTGGGCAGGGGGGTGCCAGCTTGGTCCCCAGCCCCAGAGGTCCTGGAGGGGCAGCGGCAGAACTTTCAGGTACGTGGCAGCACCAGATCCCTGGCTACGGGGCTCTGCTGCACTGTCTATGGGCCTGGAAACCAACAGCCGAAGGGTAACCTCCCCTTTTCTACTACCTGTGGCTAACATCGCAGACACTTCTGTAAGCAAAAATACTTACCCTTTGACCTTTCTCTGCACTTTTGGCTTAGAACAGAGTTCCCCACAGACAGCCAGCAACGCTGCCCAGGTTCACAGTGCAGAACCACGCACGTTAGATCTGTCCCACTACTGAAAACAACACATACAAATCGAGTTCATAGGGAAATAGAACTTTATTCTGAGACATGAGCTGAAGCAATGAGCATATGAAGCAACAAACACTAGAAAAAAATTGAAAGAACACATCAAATATTTGTATTGTACCAGTTAAGTTTGAACACAGAAATCCCTTTCTGTAAAATGTATGCACGGGACAAAAGAATATGCGAAGCTCTGAAGGTCACCTAGAGCATTGCTTTTAATGTCTAAGAAAGAGGTCTCCCCCATGGAAATCTTTAAGCCAGGAAAAAACCCTGCAAGTAACAAAGTTGAAATGATCTGTTGATTCTGTTTGGCACTGTGGAGAAGGAGGGGGATAATATATCCCAGAAGAGTATGCATCTTTAAGATGTATAAATTCAAAGTCCCTAGAACACAAGTCTGCTGCCAGACCAAGTACCGTTTTTTCTTCCTCATTTAGGAAGTCAAGTGAAGTATGTCTGTTAAGCACAGGGGTATCATGTTCTGGAATTAAAGCTGCAAAGATTATACTGGTCTGCTCGCCAGTGAGGAAATGTCATGGACACGCATACCCAACAGATCTCTTCTCTTTGTCTTTATAACGGCATCCTATCACTAAAAGTTGAAAATTGCATCAAATTCTACAGATGCTCAAACAAGTATTTCCTTGACTGTCTTAATACAGGAGGCCAAACACTGCTCTCCTTGAGCTCTCCCTTCACAGTCATTTCAGTACCACTGGAAAAAAGCTGCAAGTGCACACAAAGAGCAGAGGTGCCTCTGCGTAAGTCAGAGGCGGTGTGTTACTTTTACCTGGCTCATGCACGTGACATCAAAAAAGGGGTAGCTGGACCATTTCTGTGCTATTTGCAAGGTCTGCCAACTTCATTCTAATGCATATATACATAAATATATATATATGTATAATGCATAGTAGCTCTCAATTATAAGAAAAATGTAATTTATTCTTAAACCTGCTTTTTGGGACTCTAGAATTTTAGTGGTTATTCCACTAAATTCACAGGTAATATGAGTTGGAACGGTCACTTTTCTTAACACAGTACCATAAATGCATCACCTCAGAAATTGCTATCATGGAGGCTAATCCAACAAAAACAATGGCTGCAACAAAATTCATTGTCAGGACAAATGTCAGTCAGGCATTAAAAAAATATGTCTCTGAAGAATTGCATTGTTTTCAAAAAATACACTGAAGTATTCCATACAAGAATATAGGCATCACACTTATGAATCTAAATTTATAACCACTAACATGTATTAGCTATTCTCAACAAACCATCTATGTTTACTACCCACCTACAGTAGCTACAGTTTCAAATTGGGAACACCACGAATTTATGTACTTTCCCTGAGATCAGTAATCCAAAATAAATAGCCCTGCAAAGGTACCAATGTAAACTCTGGACTGAAGTCTTCAGTAAGTATCAATCCACAAACCCCAAGAAGAACATTAAGCAAACGTAAACATAGCAATCATTTTGTCAGTTTTGAGTTATTCTCAGCAACAGTGGAACCCTATGTGAGACATAGCATCCAAATGTCGAAGACACGTCATTTTTATTGTACAATACGGTTGTCCTAGTTCACTTTCCTATCATTGAACCCCTGAACATATCCAGCTGTGATGTGGATCTCCAAACCGTGACCCAGATCTGCTCCTCCACTCTGCACAATCTTTACATTGCCTTTAAAGACACTCTTTCTGAGGATCTTATTCTTGAATAGAGGAATGGCGAATAGATCTGTGATAATCCTCTGGACTAGTCACAAGTTCTGGTAAATCATAGCCTCTCAGCAGATGTCCACTGTTTTGTTGAGCAAAGTAATACAGCTGCCTGGCAAACATTGGTTCAACCTTAAGAACAGACAAAATGTTAATCAGACATGTGAAAAACTTCATGTTCCTCATCTTGATTATTTACGGTGGTTTTAAGTTAAAAACTAGGCAGGACAAAACAGTTCTGCTTACCAGAATGGGAAAACTATTTCAGAGGTCTTACTAATCTCTATTTTAAGATAGGTCTTGCCTAGCCCAGCCTACCTCTGCTGCCAAGTGCCTTACTACCTGCACACACTTCCTTACCTCCACAGCATTCATTTAGGTGGGCATGTACCAGTGACACAAATGATGTCTAAAAAATTGCGGCTCCTTAGCCAGCCCCAGGGTGTGAGTGGTGCCCACAAGACACACATGTCCATGGCCCCTCGAGGTGTTTAAATACATATGCAATATGTCAAAGGTCTTGTCTGCATCGCAAAGTACTTCGAGGACTTAACTTGAAATGCTGGAGCCCTCAGGTAGACTGAGATACGTGGCCAAATGATTGTGTTTGAAATTAGACTTCAACCTAACACCAAGATTTCCCTTGTTTCTCTTCATTCAAGCTCTGATGAGGAATCTGTTCAACCACCAAGTGGGATTTGTATGATTTAACACCGCCTTCACTTGTGTCTCTTCAGAAACCACATTCCCCCTCAGGGCTTTGGGCTTTGACTGCAAATATTGAAGCTGTACACTGAGAACAAACACCTGAAGCTCTCCTTACTCTCAGGGGACATACAGGCTGGATGACACTTCTCCACAACCCTCTCCTGCTGGTCAGCCAGTCCCTCCACATTACGAATGGGTACCATTTGGAAGGAAAACTATGCCATAGGGGAGATGGAAAGGCAGCAGGGCAGGTGAGCCAGGCAGCTCCCATGGCATGTTTGGTGGGGTAGTGGAGCCCCAAGAGCCCATGGGTCAGGACAGACTAAGAGGTTGAGCAGGCTGAGCAATTGGTAAGGGGGAGGCAAAGCTCTAGAAAGAGCAGGAGATACAGGCACACAGAGAAGATACCGGGATCGGAGACGGATAAGGGGGCTGGTGAGAGGAAGGAGGGATGGAAAGCTGGAAAGCCAAAATAGGAACGGAAATGAGTTTAGGGAGAATCAGGGATGAGCAGCTATCTCTGACCAGCTATTGCACAGCTCAGGACGGAATTTGTGAGCTTCCCAACTTCCACCGCAGAGAACTGCCAGGCAGCAGTGTGGCACCATGACAGCTGTGCAGCTAAGGGGAGGCCACAGCTTATGATAAAAGTCTGACTACTGAAGATGCTACTCCATTGTCCCCCTTCCACCGCTACTGAAGGGGCTTTCGAAAAATTAAGAGACACCGTTTTTCTTCCCAAGGATGCAATAAGCTAAGCCCTGCCACTAATGTGTGCATTATCACCTCTCTTGTGGTTTTATGGGCCAATACAGCCAATTCAGAAAGTACCTGGTCTCAGTCTCTGTCATCACCCTCTCTCAGAGAGCATCCCGAAACACTAGCTTTGAGTGTGTGTGAACTGTGGTCAGTCAGCCCATGAGCTTGCCAGCTACCTGAACCCTGAAGCTGCACAGGCAGTCCCTGCATCTCATTAAGGGCTGAGGTCCCTGAGATGCAGGCTGGGATTCTGGAGCACCTTCAGGTGCAGTGGATGAAAAAGCACCACGTCCTGCACTGGCCAGGGAGTCCACCGAGCTGTGCAACTGGTCTGCTGATAACAACACAGCCCAGCAGTTCCAGGGTGCATTCTAGCTTTAGGTATTGATGGCATTTTCAACAGATCATGAATGACGCTTATGCTCAGGTGCTCTGCCCTGCTGAGGGCTACCGGTCAGTCCTTGGCAGATCTGGGGATTAAACCTTGCTCTGGATGGTGCCAGATTTTCAAAAATTCATTACTTCCCCCACAGCCTACATGAGGTTTAAAAGCCTGACTGGCAGATTCGTATCCTCAAAGAAGTATGCTTCTTTTAGGTAAGGCAGAAATCCTACTCACATGGGCTGTAATTAGTTTCCTCTGCCTCTGTGGATCTGGAAATTCCTCCCCAAAGCAAAGAGCGACCTGGTATCTTGGCAGTGGGCGTCCATGGTGAGCAAAGGCTTGTAGCTCTGGAAAGAGAGAAAGTACTGTGTTGTGGAATAATCACGCCAGGCAGGCAAGCACTATGCAGCTGCTCATTCACTCCTGTCCCCGGCATGGGGGAGAAAAAAAGAATGGCAAAAGTAAAAAAAAAAAAAAAGCCTTGAGATAAAGACAGTTTAACAGGTAAAAAGAAGAATAAGAAAAAAAAAAAGACAAAACAAAGAAAAAGGGGTGATGGAAAAACCAGTCGCTCACAACCAGCAGACCAGTGCTCAGCCAATCCCCAAGCAACAACAACCTCTGGCAAATTCCCCCATGCCCTGTTTTACTGCAGAAAACAAGGTCATATAGTATGGAATATCCCTCAACTTGGGTCAGCTGTTGCGGCCATGTCCCTTCTCAGACTCTTGTCCACCCCAAACTGTGTACTGTGAGTGCAGAGTGAGAAAGAGAGAAAACCTTGACATTGCACTTGCACTGTTCAACATTAGCTACAACATCCCTGTGTTATCAGCACTGTTTTGCTCACAAATCCAACCCACAGCACCACTTGGACCTATATGAAGAAAATGAACTCTATTCCAGCCAAAACCAATATAGGCTGGTAAGACAGACTTTGTGGATGACCCTGGAACACAATGGGAAGAGATGAAGTAACTTCAGGGGAAGATGAGAGAGGTCAGGAAAAAGACAAGTAAAAAGAAGACACTGAGTTTGAAGACTTTCCCACAGATCAGGGGGAGCTAGTTAAAACGCTGTAATTTTTCTATTTATTTTGTCTCACAATTAATTTCATATACACAAACCAAGACATCTTCCAATCAGTACTTCTATTGGACCTCGACAGCGGAACCCCTGGAGCAGTAGCTGGGAACCCGGGCAGAAGGTGGGAACCAGTCAAGCAGACACCCGACAACAGGACTGAAACCAATGGCTTAGTGGAGCCAGAGACTTAAAGTACTGCCAGGCATGAAATTCAGGCACAGAGAGACAGTCATGGAGCCACTGCCACAACTGTGTCTACTGGGGGACACGGACGTAACAAAAGGTAACGACTGTATTTAAGCCATGTACTGAGGTAGCAAAAGAGCCTGTATCTTCTGTGCTCCTGCACTCTCTTCACTAACCCATAACCTTGTGCAAAGTGAAATGATCAAATTATATCATTATTCCAGTAGTTAGTGTCCCCTATGAAAGACAATTGGGGAGGCCTTTATAAGGTAATTCCACTCGGAAGAAAATCACCAATGTTGTGGACCAAACATTGTGTTTTAGACATTGCATTTCCATCCAGTAAAGAGAAAATTCCATCGAAAGCAGTATCCTTGCTAAACTCTGGGTTAAGTGCTGTATTTCTGGATAGCTGACTGGTAAAGATTTCATTTTAATTTATAACCTTGTTCATGCTTTCTGGAAAAAGTTGAAATTAATATTAAAACCAATGTATTATAAAGAAGCACCCTCCCTGCTACAGAGGGAAGGGAGAGTCTTTGAACTTAGCATGACAAATGCATCTTTTCCCAAAATACACCCCTGCCGTTTCTACTCTGACTGTGAGCTTTTCAGGCCAAGGTGTGAATTCAGTGGCTACCATAACAACATCCCAACCCTGGCTTGGACTACTGGTGTTTTTTACAAGTAAAACAACAGGCAGCTCACTTGTAACATGGAATAAAGCATAGTTTCCCCCGAAGTCTTTCCAGAATCCCTGAAAAGTGCCATGAGCTTTCTGGAGGTATGCCAAGAGAGAAGAGCTATTTTCCATAGGACCCTGCTTCCCTCTGTGTTGCCACAGGACAGGGAAGGACGATCCACGCAAGGTCAGTCCAACCACACTGCTAATGGGGAACTTCTTTCACCTTCCTCTTTCCCCTGTTTTACTTGGCCTCAGCAACTCTCCAAACACTGAATATCCGTGGGAGTGCCCACAGCATGGACCTGGAGAAGAAAGCCCTTTCTTTCCCACCATCAGGATAATCATGGCTTGAGGTCAGCCCCACACTTCTCTAAAACCCTGCACTCACTCTCTCTCTCCTTCCAGACCCAAGCGCATCCTCCAACACCAAAGGGCTCTCCATGTGACTCCCCAAACCTTTCCCATCTCCTGATACTCCAGCTCCATCCACCTCTCTTTCTGCCAAGCCAACCCTTCTCTGGCTGCCACCCTCACACTCCAAGTTCTCTTCCTCTGTCCTCCTACTCTCCAAGCAGCCCAATTCACTGCATTTATGATGCATTTATCTCTTTTCCCAGAGACCATTACCTGGTTTCTGATTCATTGCCATTCTAGCTTTCTCAGCAGTAGAGGCTTCTCAACACAGCTCCAGTGCAGTTTTCATTGCAGGGTCCAGCCCCTCAATGGTTTCCTAACAGCTGCAGTTCTGCATCTGTCCCTTTCTCTGCTGTTCAAGATTCCCTCTTCTGGCAGAGATCTCCTGCCTCTCTTCTCAAGGGAGACCCAGTTTCCTAGGGTGGGGGAATCCCTAAGCTTGCTTGCAGTCTGGGACCTCAGCACATTTAATCAACATGCAGATGTGACACGCCCATGGCGAGTGCCCTACAAACCCAGCCGAGGACCATCACATGCAAAAACTCACTTTGCACACACCACAGACTGTAACTCCAACCACACGCTTGGGTTTGCACAGGCACTGGTGCATGAGTAATTTAGGAGGGGTGAAAAATAACTATTGTTTGAGCTTCTCTCTGGGGTTAGGTGTCTAAAAAGAGATGTCCTGTCAACTGTTTGGAAGAACCCAGAGTACATCTAAAAAACCACCTGAAGAAAAGGGAAAGGGATTTCCAAAACCATCATCAGGGCAGAATCATACATCTTTAAATTAGCATGTGATTGAAGCCCAAGCCAATACCCTGACCTCAAATTCCCCTTTCTAACTGTCAATTCTCACATTCATATAAGATTTCCCTCTTTAAATGCATTTTTTCTCGATCATTTTTCTAGGACCATGCATCAACTCTGGAATATAAAGTATGTTAAAGCTGCTGGTTTAGATTTAGTTTGTTGGGGTTGTTTTTAAATTTTGCAAGGCATTATTCCCCTTAGAATGTCATGCTCATGCTGATGCCCTGTTCTAGTAAGAAAACACACCAAATCACAGGCACACAGTTCACCTCTAAGTGATGCCAGAAATATCAAAAAAGGGCCAATGTGTACTCCCACTGTCTAAGCTGTCCTCTGGGACAATTACCATCTCCCACCAGTTTCTCTGCATGGACAGCTCTCCTCTCTAACTCCTCAGGTGTGCTGGGAAGCAGAGTTGAGGCTTTGCCCCTTCTCTTCATGGACTGGAAGGAAAAGGCACTGTCCTAAAGCATGCCCTCCCCCCCTCTGTGCTGCCCTGTGCAAAACCAGACATTTCCACAGAGCTGTGGCAAGGTAATGCATCTCCTTGCTCAGAATATTAGGCAACTCTAAAATTCCAGAGCCTGTGAAATTCTTTTTACCTCCAAGATATCTTTTAAACAGCGGCACAGACTGAAAAGAAGGTTTTCTACTGAAATTTGTATACCCCTGGCAAGACCTCACTCTGGGTCAAGCTGGGAGCAGTGCAAGTGCAGACTACAGACCTATCCAGGACTCAGACTAGCAGTTCCAAGACCAGGATCCACTTTGCTATGTCACTCAATTTGAGGAAAGACTATTTTGTTAGGTTCCTCCTTATGCCTCTTATAGAAATGCGGGGAATGGGGTGTCACCAGCTGAGCATCAGTTCACTCCTGCTGGTCTGTGCAGGGGCACTGAATGTGCACACAGTGCAGAAAATAACAACACTATTCGGGATTCAACCATCCCTTGACTGCACTTGCCCAGAAGAGTTAAGGGGTAATTCGTAAGATTGCATGAAAAGAGCACTCCTGTAAAGCTGATGTGAACAGCGACCAGGTGACATCTCGAGAAACAATATCAAAGCCATAGTGGGAATTACCTGCTAAAAACTGCTGAGTATCAAAGAGCTTGCACGTTTGGTCCCGCTCCAGCTTGTTGGGTCGGTCACTGCAGAGCGCCAGAGGCCCGTCCCAGTAGATCCTGCTTTGGCAAAGTCTCTTAGCATAGAGGCCATCAGGTGCCATCCACAGTATTACTCCTCGTTCCAGGTGGTTCAGTAGTTTTTCTATGTTCTTCCTCTGGCCATTATCCTCTGGATAAGGGAAGATAACTTGGTCCAGGCTGCTGACCTCATAACTTTGGCCATGGGATATCCTACAACCTTCAGGACTAGAAGTTGTCACCTCCTTCACGAGTATTTCACGGTAATATAAGCAGATGTGGAGTCGACAGTCTACAAGGAGAGACAAACAAACAAACACTCAAGAATCACTGACATACATTAGGACAGATGTTTTATGTTTCAGATCTGTACTAAGGCCAAGAGAGAGGTTTGCATGAGATTTCTGAGCCTGGTGGTCAGCACCACCCAGAAGTTGGCATTAACAAAAAAAAGAACAAAGTAAAACTTGTTGGGCATGGTAGCATTAATGCTCTCTCATTGCATTAAAAGGGCTACCGATGCATGGGAATTTGGTAGGAATTAAAATCCCACAAACTTCACATTTCTGTTTAAAAGGAAAAATCTGCACAAAAAAGTTGATGTTTGTCACATTTTCCAAGTTCACGTCACAATTAAACCCACTGGCTCAGCACACTTCCTCAGATTTAATAAGGAAGTAGCTATATTTCCTCCCAGATTTTGCATAAAGAGGCTTCTGCACAGGGGACCTGCAAACACGCCTGAAGGGAAGAGACTGCTGGCTCCGGCTCCAACAGGGCTGTACCCGAAATTCCCAGCCTTACTTTCAAAAGGCCATTTGGTCAACTTGGCTGACTCCTAAGAATTCACATAGCACTGAATATAGATATAGATATAGATGATATAGATACACGTGTGTGTGTATGTACAATGTATTTTATATATACAAGCTGACACACACATACATACACACAGACTGACCCTGATTCGGGCAGTGCTCAAGAAACCCGCCAAGTGCCACATTACAGGTTTATCTGTTATTCCCACACCTCCTTCCCAGAGTTACTCAGACAGTTCCCCAGCATCTGGACAACTGCAAACCTGGCTGAAATCACTTCCCTTTTCTTTCCCAAATATCTTTTTTTTTCCACCTGCAATAATGAAGCAGAGCAAAGCCAGATGGCAACAGCAGGAGCACAACCAGGCACCCATGTTAAGACCAATTTTTGGGGGGGCTCCTCTCAGATGAAAAACTGAGCCTTAAGTCACTGACCTCAAAACATTTCCAAAGTCCCCTGGGAAGGCCTGATTTGGTGTCTCACCAAAGCAACCCAGCATTAATACTATGAGCCACTGAAGCGCTTCCATTAATTTTAACAACCTCCACCCCGTGGAGCTGGGGCTAGAGATGCTTAAGTATCCTGGAAAACAGAGGCTTAACACCATACACCAAATTCATTCATTAAAGAGGTTTGTGGGGTTTTTTTCCTTCTTTTTTCCTTTTATCAAATAGGAGAGATGGTTCCTAGACAAGTCAAAACTCAGAGTGTCTTGTCAAGTTCCCCAGGAAGCCTGGGGGTTACAGACCTTACCTGACAGGGCGAGGGCTTCACCAGACCTTATGCTTGGCTCAATTGGGATGCCAGGAGTCTGGGACTCAGGAGGAGCACAAGCATAAAAGGTTCCTGTCACCTGACAACCTGTTTTCACAAACAAAAGTCAGTGATGGCGGCCTAAATCCTAAAATAAAAGCTAGGGCACACATCACAGCAATGCAAAAGTGAGTTTTTCTGGGCCCCAAAAGGAACTCTCTCCCTTTCCCCTTCTTCTGAAAAAGATTGTATTTCCCAATTTTTCCAGGTACGCCAACTCTACTAGTCACTCCAGATGTCACTTGGACTGCGTTTGTATTTGAGTCTGCATGAAATATTCCCTTAACATTTCAGTATCACCCCTAGTCCTTTTCCTTACCTAACACATTATTCTACTGGAGAAATAATTTACATTGTTAACTAGACTACAGCGCTCTTAAAAGTCATCTGCATAAAACAATCCATTTTGTATAAGGAATTTTACTGGTGATGGGTATAACAATAAGTCTTGGATTAACACTGTTTAAATGTAAGTAAAGAAAAACATGCAGCAGAAGGTTTTGGGGATTTTATTACCAGGGCTCCCATTAGATGTTTCAATAGATGCCTTTCTGTAAGTGGGCAAGCGATGCTTTCCCTTGTTTCATGATGTCAATAAAAGTCTTTGGAGGATGATGCAAGTGAATTTCAGACAAGCGCCTGTGACCTTTCCCAGTGGCAGAATCCACCACAATCTGCACAATCAGCCACAATCAGCTGAAGTGATGTGAATAAAAAACACCCACATCTCCGAACATGTTTTAGAGCCCAATGAGAAACCCAATACCAGCTGCTGCCAACTGCCTCCAACTTCAACAAAGTATCCAAACATGTTTAACTGCTGCAGAGGACGTACTTCAGGGCAGAATTCATCTGCTTGCTACATTGATTCTGTATTGGCAAATAGCTCAACTAAAAGCAAAGGATTCTGCCTAATAATTCCAATATACTGCCAGCAAAAGTTGCAGTTCACTGAGAATTTACTTTTTAGCAGACCAAAAGATTTCTCTGCACCAAAACCTCTAGAGAGCTCTCCTCTGAAAACATAGCACCTACTCTAAGAAGTCCTTTTTTGCTTTCCATCCTTTCCTGCCCTTCTGAACCAGCTGCTTCTCCTCACAAAGCAAATGCCTGCATTCTCAGGTGAGTTATCCTAGAGGGGTCTACAGCACATTGTTCCCTTTGCTTATGTTTTATTCCGTGCAGGCTTCAGCATTGTCAATTTTCACAATTCAGGCTTTTTCCTAAGGATGCAGAGCTTGGAAAGCCATGATTAGGTTAGGCTCTGGTACTGTGAGATCTTCAGGGAAGGGAACGTTCCTTTATTCTGCTTCTGCTGTGCCAGCCCCAAGAGAGTCTCAATCTATGACAAGTTGTCCCACTGCTGCAGAAGTAAAATAAAGTAATAATTCCAGCTTTCTTCTTGGTAGAATAATGCCAGTCTAACCAACAAGGCTGGAGGGAAAACCTCAGTGACATGTGCCTCAAGAAGTCCAAAATCAGAAAGAAAAGCTAAAGAACATATGTTCCCATTTGGGTTCTTTTGTGGGGGTTGGTTGCCTTCTTTATTGCTCAAGGCTTTTGAGACAGCTGAGGACTTTGGAGGCTGACTTCTATCAATTCAGAGGACTTTGTAGCGCACACATTACACATCTGATGGCAGGAAATGCGAGAGCCCGGACAAAGGCTCTTGCCACGGACCTGTGGCTCTCTTAAGGGAACCCAGCACTCCTCTCTGTCCGCTTCTGAGAATTCCAATCAAAGACACAAAGACTAGGCCTGAAAACTGAGGTTCCTCTAGGTGACCAACCTCAGCAAGCAGCCCTAAACAGAAGTGTCTTACCATTTTCACAGCCGGGCCCTTGCCAGTGATGACTGCGAGCTGGGAAGGGGACGCTGGCGCACTGGTAGGGAATGTCAGGGTGTGGCTGCTCCGGAGCAAACTCCCTCCAGTTCCGTTCATGGGGTACCATGTAGTTCGGTACCTATTCAATTTAACAAGACATTTTTTTTCAGTAGGCAGCTGTCAAAACTAATGCTGCGCATTGCATCAGCTTTCATATCTAAGCTCCTTGATTTTCTCTGCCAAAGCCTGTGGAGGTCTAAGCTTTGCCCAGACTACACGAATGGCACTTCGCCACCACCACCAATGAGGCTTTCAAATGAGTTTCCCACCACTGGTGTAAATAATAAGCGGAGTGGAATAACAAAAGGCAGTCAAAGCACTGCTGGTAAATGTCTGCTTGAAAGAGCAAGGCTTCATTGGGTGCTTACATTCTGGCATCAACAGAATGGCAGTGCACTAGTATCTATCGTCCAACAGAAAAGAACCACTACTCTGGGATAAACAACACCAAGGGAAATCAATTGCCCTGTGGCCTCATCTGACATTAGAAAAGTTGCTTCTCCATTTCTCAGTTTCCATAATAAAGTTTCTTCACAGAGAGAACTAGAGACCCCCACCAGGAAGGACAGACGTAGCACATAGCACAGAAATCATGTTCCTCAATATAGAAGCACCAAGCAAAACGCTTAACTAATGTCATACCTGGGATGGTAGTGCAGTGTAAGGAGACGTTATTGGAAAGGGATGGTTCATCATCAATGGCTGCTCCTCCATACTGATCTGCTTTGCACCTATGTTCACCAGAGGGATTAAAATAAATTATGTCAACCACATCTGAAAGAAATCTGAAATCAGCACATCGAAGACAAACCCATACAACCTGCCACTGAACAAACAAAGGACCCCAAAATGCCTTTGGGACCAGCTTCCCAGCACCCTCTTGCAAGCAGCTCCCGGAGGCAGTCTGTCCCATTGGGTTCTCCAGTGCCCCACAGCACAGTGCTGCCCAGCCATACCTAGTGCACAATGATGCCAAGCCTTTGCATCCTACAAGCTCTGCCTGGCACCAAGGACTTCCTGGAGAGCAGATAGTGCCCTTGCCTCTGCCCTGGAGGCTGCAGACTGGGCAAACCTCTCTGCCAGCTCTTCTCACTGCAGTAGTTACTGACTGTGTCTGCCTCAAAACACTCTTCCCTGTATTCAGCACCTAGATCCTACATGGAATTTTTATTTTTTTTTTGCCTGTCCCTTGAGCTGCCTGCTTGGCTCTCGCTACACAGAATTGGCAGGGAGGCTCCAGCTAAAAGAGCAATTCCTCCAGTGATGTGCAGGGCGCCTGTCTGCATCTTCTTGCAAGGGCTCTCTTTCAGTGCTCTGACTCAAATGCCAGCAGTCCTTGCACAGACACAGCCTCTAAAGTCATCAGAACAAGCTGCACTTGAGCCCTCATTTTGGCTCCTTAAAAGACTTAAAAAGACTGCAGGGCCATCCCAGAAAAGCACACTTCAGTCCTCATATGCTTACAATGAGACATATTCACACTCTGTTACACAGGGAATTTGAGATGCTTTACCTTTTTTAGCTCCTTCTGGCACTATTCTGTACACTTTATAGGGATCTGAGATGTCCAGCTGGCTTCTCTCCACCAATTCTTCAAAGTCATTGCTCTTGTTCAAAGCACACCTTAATCTTGTCTTCCAGGTAGGGGGATCTGGTTTATCAATGCCCTCTCTGAACTTTCCTTTAAAAAGAGCCCAAGCCTGAAAACATTTCAGATAATCAAAAGAGCAAGAAAAAGGAAAAAAAAAAAGAAAAAAGAAAGAAAAAAAAGAAAAAGAATCAACTACAAGGTACAATGCCTGAAACAGCCTATATGTGTGTGCTTATATGTGCATGAATTTACTCCCTATAGGTTCAGGCTAAAAAAACCCCAGCATGGTAAGGTAGGAAAAACAATTTAGCAGGCACAAGAGAGGGGAGAAAACAATCCAAGATGAACATGGGAACAGATGTGCCGCAGTCCCAGCAGCATTTAGTTCCACACAGAGAAGTGCAAAAGCGGGGTCTGTCCCGCAAACACAGGGGACACCAGGGCACAGCCAGGGCCACCAGCCAGGCAGCTGGCAGCCAGCAGCCAATCAGCAGAACCAGCCTGGGGGAGCAGGTGTCAAGGACAGGAGCCTCCAGGCATCCCTCCTCCCATGCCTCTGTTCCACAGTCCCAACCCCAGGCTGAGCCTTACCTTAAAGAGGGCAGCATCCTCCTCACGGTTGTAGTCCTGCTTGCCAGCGTGCTTCCAGGGGATGCGGAAGATGCTCTTCTCATCGTTCTCCCACACCAGCCCGGGGTACTTGCCACTGTCTATCTGGTCGATCAGCCACTGGCGGAGTTTCCCGTTGCCACAGCTCACTGAGTTCATCCCGCACTCGCCCGGCTCCAAGTTCATGCCACTTGTGTCAGAGGTTGCGGAGGGGAGGGGGCTTTCGGGTGCCCCACCAAGCTGACCTCTCCACGGACGTCCGAGCACCAGCTCTCTGGGGGGCTGTAAAGAGGGAAGAAATGGGCCGGATGGGAGAGAGGAAATCCCACAGGTCAAGTGCTGGGCAAAGTCCTCGCCGGCAGTCCCTAGTCCCTGATGCCACATGTACCACACCAAACAGCAGCTACAGCATGAAGGGGGGCCCTGGGACATGCAGGGGGGCCCTTGGGGGCCCGAGAAACATGGTACAGAGCCTCAGGAAACTGGGCACAGCCCCCCACAGCCCTCCCCGGGCACTGCTCCCACCGCAGACTTTGACAGACTTCCCCCTGTCCCGACACTGTTTTGCATGAATATACATCGGTTGTTGAAATTTTCATTGCAAGTGACTTAAGGCACAAACCCCCAGTCCTGCTCAGAGTTCAACTGGGGGGTTACTTTTCGACCAAGAGAGGATAAAATTGCATAAAAATTTATTTGCAAATGACAGTGCACATATGTGCACACAGACACATGCACACAATTTGGAGGGCTCCACACGCAGTTATGATTTATACAGCAGCTATCTATAACACCAAAGTAGTTTTCACAAGCTCCTTTAAGCAAGACACATTCGAACACATGATGTCCTATACATATCTACCCCTCCAACTGCTCCCAGCACTCATACATAGCAACATCCAAATCTATACATCACATATACCTAAAATTGGAAAGACAGCAACCCACGGAGCCTGGCATAAGGGCACTGTCCCCAGGGACGTGGGAGCTTGCAGCCCACCACTCAGAGGTGCACGCACGCCCGGGGAGCGGTGCGGCTCTGCAGTGACAGGCACCTGCTGGAAAGGTGCTAACGACAGGACGCCGACACCAGTGATGGGGCCCCGGACTCACGTTTGTCCCACCGATCTGAAAAAGTACCTGAATGCCCAAGAGCTTAGTTTCGGGGGTCCTTCCCCCTCACCCCACCCCCCCCGCCTATTACATCTGAAAAAGGGATTCCTCACCCAGGGATCTTTGCCCCGACACACGAGGAGCCTTTCGGAGGCCCTTGCTAGACAGGTGCACACTACTGTGGGCAGACGGGCAGCTCCGCGCCGCATCCCTTACCCCCTTCGGCAGGGACGGCATTCCCCCGGTCCCCCAGCATCTTCCTTGCACACGGTGCGTCTGGTGGGGGGGGTCCGGGGCCGCGGCTCCCCCGCACGGGGCCCGCCGGAGCCCGCGGGAAGAGTCCAGAAAAGTAATTTTTCCCTCTTTGACTGAACACGAAGCGGATCCCTCCCACACATTCCCGCGACCCTCCCGAGGGCAGGGGGAACCGGCAGGGCCGGGGACCGCGTGCGCGCCTTCACCTCGGGCGCACATAACGGGCGGGCATCAGTTTTTTGGTTTAAATCAGGGTAAAATAGAATAAAANGAGGAAAAAAAAAAAAAAAAAAAAAAAAAAAAAAAAAAAAAAAAAAGTGGAAAAAAAAGCCCACGGGGCTCGCCCGGGTCCCCACAGCCACGGGAGCAGCCCCGACGGGGGGAAGCCACGGCGCCCCGCACCGCCCACCCCAGCTCCCTCCCCGTCCCGCCGGGTCCCGCGGCGGGTCCGCCGTGCCCTGGCGGCGGGCGGGGGACTCGGGGGCCCGGGGGGCTCCGCCGCCCTTACCTCTGTCGCGGCACTGGGAGCGGGCAGGGACCGCCGGCTGCCGCGGTGGCCGCTGAGACGGGGCGCACGGCGACTGGGCCGGCGGCACCGGGAAGTTTCTTTATATGATGGAGGGCGTCGTGCCCGGGCTGGGGGAGGCGGGCCCGGGCCCGGAGGTGGAGCCGGCAGAGGGGAGCGGGGACTTGGCGAGCTGGAAAACATCTGAGGCAGTGACACATACCCATTGCTGGTAAACACGCGCTGCGGGCGGGAGGGCGTGCAGCCCGGCGCCCTCTCTGCGTCCCCGCTGGGTTGGGTTTTTTTAAATCTATACAGACAGACACACTTACATAAATAGTCCGGGGAAACTCCTACCTGTGAGAGCCGGGCGGCTTTTACTGTAAAGACCCAGCTCGCTACACCCACCAGAAACGTCCTAGACGGCGCCGGCCGGGCCCCCGGGATGCTCGAGGAGACGGCGGGGGCATCCGCCCACCCACCAAGGCCGCGTCCGGGGTCGCTACCCTCTGCCGGCACCCTCTGCGACACAAGTCGGCTTTGCCTGGGCCACAGAGCCGGGATCGTGGAGGCAGATGAAGCACGCACCCTCTCCCCTTTACCCCCGGGGCTCGGGCTCTCCCCGTCCAGCCTATACCGTGTTTTGCATTCCGTAAGGTGTGAAATGGGGGGCAAGGTGGGGAAAAGCAGCGGCGCCGATCCCCGTAGGCAGCGAACCCCGACGGGGCGGCAGCATCCAGAGCGGGGTCAGCCGCCAGCCCCGGCCGGGAGCGGCTCTCGCCCTCCTGAGCCCAGGGCATGCTGTCTCAGGAAAGATCATCTTAAGGCACCAGGACCCAAACCCACTCGCCGGCCTGCCTTCAAAGCCCCCTGCCCTAACGTGGTGGGAGCTGGTGGATGAAGGAGCAGGGTCCGGGCTTGCATGAAAGTCTCTCTTACCGCCTTTCAGGTTTCAAACACGTGTTTCATGCCATGACACTTTCTTGTTGTTGTTCTGTTCTAACGTCTCCAACACACATCCACATCCTTTCTGCTGTAACGTATCAGATCAAAAAACCAGTCACCCACCGCGCGCTGCGCTGGCAGGCTGCCGGCGTGGAGGGTACACGCAGAGTTTTGGATATTAATTGCAAATCTTCAACGCCATCTTCTGAAATTTAAATGTAATTATCACCACGTTTTGAGGGAGAAGTGAGAAGTGCAGGCATTTTTAGATATTGGGTTTATAACCACACCATCCGTCCTCTAAAAAAAGAATTGGCAGTGCCCATTCGAAATCTTTTCAGTCCTGAGTTAAGGCACCTTTGAAACATTAAAATATATCTTTGAGATTGGAGGTGACTGCCACCATAAATCAATATGAGCAACCACAACTTTACCAAAAGGCATCTGAAAGACTTTCTAAAAATCCAATTTCAATTCCTAGGGGTAAGATTGTGTGGTATTACTCAGGGCGCCAGCTGTAACTTCACTAAGTATAAAACCATCTTGAAATATATCACTGTAAAAGGAACACTTCTAAAGTCTTCTGTTTTGCAGTTTTTAAACTAGCAAATTCTGAGCCAGTGTGAAACATGCAGATTGGATCCCCATTAGGTCAAGTCCTTCAGGAGAAAAACAAAAACCTTCTTTCTCAAATGCCGTAGAATATTTGAAAAAAATAGTTGCTCTTGTCCAAAGAAATCTATGTATAGATAGCAAAGTAGATGAGTTGCACATTAAGAGAAGATAAAGTCAATCGTAAAAACTCCAGAGAGTACAGATGTAGAAAATTACCTGGCTGGCTGGTTGGTTGCTGTCTTCGTGCAGCAAGAACTCTGTTACTGAACTATCTCCAGTTGCCTAAATGTTAGAGGAGATGATTGAAGCCAGACCCCTATATGTACACTCGGCCTTTGCAAATCAGTCTGCCCATGAATAAGACATGCTAACCTCATTAGCTTTGCTGACTTTGTTACTTGGGGTCTCTGGACATCAACCACTTCCATTTAAGATGGCAAAAGTATGTAGGGCTACCGGTAGAAAACTCTGATCAATAACACAACTGCAGTGCCTCCACTGCAGCAGTGCACCGGTAAACTTCTGTTGGGTGCTTTTTGCATATACTGAGACAATTCCTCCCTAACCGGCCTTGCTAGCACCTCACCACCTGTTCACCCTTTTCTAGTGTTTTCCACACCATTCTGACTGCCTGACACTTCAAACCTTACCCAAAAGCCCTGCTGCCTTCATGGAAGTTTCCTGAGTTAAGGACTGAATTGAAGTCCCCTTGTGAGAATGCTCTCGCTGCTGTTTAACCACGGCAGTCACCACTGGGCCCCCTGTTTTTCACACTCTTAAGGTCACACTGACTAAAGGCATACCAGGAAAAGTGACTGTTTCTTCTCAACAGTCGCTCACAAGCCCTCAGCACATAGAAAGATGGCTTCTGCTTTCACCAAACCCCTCTGAAGTCCCAGCTGACTCATGTGGGAATTGCACCCAAGGCAGAAAAGCACAGAGATGTCAGCTCAGAGCAGGTGCTGGGGGCTCTCTGAAATGGGTCCCTACGGAAAGGGGCAGTGCTGAGCCAAAGGGCACACATGTTAAATGCTCTTGCACCCAGGAGTGTGTTTACTCCTCCTTTGCTTCAGGAAGGTCGCCCTTCCTTTCTGGCTCTTCTGGCTCTCTAAAATACCACTGGGTTAACGCAGACTCTAAGCCAGGGGGATCTGTAAGAAATATGCCAGAGGCAATATGTCTGGCATCGGAGGTTTTTGAGGGGTTCTGTCTGCACCAGAGACCATGAAATCCCCTTGGGCATCAGCACAGGGGGAGTTCCTTGGTGCAGAAGAGGAACCTGCTGAGGGGAGTGAGAGGCGCTCACTCCCTCACGCTGCTCCCTGGGGTAGGGGAGCTGCACTGGTTACACTGGCCATCCATCTGCCTGTGGCGCTGGCAGGAGTGTGCTTGTGGCAGCGGGTCCCAGTGGGTTTGGCCCCCTGCACTCCTGCTGCAGCCCAGAGCAGATCCACCTGCGAGCAGGAGCGCAGCAGCAAGCGAGCTCCTTCCCCAGTGGTTCAACTCTCTTTTTGAGAGGATACCCTGACCAGAGCTCTTCAGGAACCCAGCAAAGCTTGTGCTGAAGCTCTTGACCAATGACATCAGTAAGTGCATTTTCAGAAGTGGCTTAAGCCCCTTTAAAAGTGGTTTTGGAAAGCACGCAGCTACATGTCTACATCCTTAGCTGTTCCAAAACCCCTTTCCTGAGATGGAGGTGTTTCAAGGACTCAACACCTTGCTGTTGACACAGGTTTCTACCAGAGGGTTTTCTCCCCTCAGAAATCCTTGCCGATCCCTGATTGCAAGTCCCCGTGGAATGATGTCCTCTGCTGCCCAAAGCAGCAACGCAACTTGGACCCCAAACAGGGGCACTCGTAAAGCCTCCCAGCACCACAGCTCAGTCAACAGCTCTGAGGCATAGGGTTGAGTTCAAAAGCCTTTTATACATCAGAAAGACCTCTGTGGATGTAATTGAATGAATTCAGAGACACTGTGGAAATTCGGAGCAGATTCCCAATTACTTTGATTTATTCCAGCAAAGCACCTGCTCTGTAAGCAGTCTAACACGAGCCACAACAAGCAATTTTAAGCATCTTCTGCTGTGGTAACTTTAACTTCTGGTGTCATAAGAGCTCCCTTCTCATTTTGGAAGGGTATTTACAGTTCCTCCATTTGAAATAGTGACTCTTAAGCCAGTATTAGTCTGTCATACATTTTCCATAATATTAGTTGCAGAGACATTTTAAAGTATTAGAAATAAAATAAACTGGCAAGCATAGACAAGAAGCATAGATAAAAAAGACATAAGATGTCTTTTAAACAGAATAGCCTCACAGCCCAGTTGATTATTATTTTGGCTGGATCTGGTGTATGTTTTCTTTTCTTTTCCTGTATTTACGTCTGCTTCCTAGCCAAGAATATTTCAAGCCAATTTTCATTAGGCTGCTTTCATGCCTCCGTACATCAGCCTGTGTGTGGGACTGAAAGAGCCCTTCACCGTATGTCCTAACTCCTGAGATATCATGGAATCATGGATTCAGTTAGATTGGAAAAGACCTTTAAAATCATCAAGTGCAACTGGAAACCTAGCACTGCCAAGTCCACCACAACATAAGACGATACATTAACTGCAAAATCTATTTTTTAGAAACATCTGCAAATTTACATCACATAAAATGGAACTACTATTCGGTGGCTTTCCTTTGAAGGGAAAAGGGTGGCATGCACATCCAAACAATGTGGCACACAAGCAGCAAAGAACCCTTCCCTGATGCCATGTCTCCAGGAACGTGGAAACCCTGGGTTAGCATCTTCACATCCACAAACCAACAACAAAATTTTTATAGACTTCCCACTCCTCGGGAAAGGAGGCTTCTAACCTCCTGACTGAGCAGCCTCCCCACCTCCCCAAAGCAGTTTAATCTGTGCAAGTCCAGCTACTTTCAACAGCAAGCAGCAGCCATAAAACTAAAGAAAAAAGAAAAATCATGGGAAAAGAAAAAAATTGTAAGCAGTTTTCAAATAAAAAAATAAGGATAGCATAGTTGCCATCATTTAACACAGTGAATTTCTGAAAATTTCTGAACATAAAAATGTATTTATGAAGAATGTATTTGTTTTGTCTTGAAATAATTATTTAATTTACATGTAGTCATTACACAGTCACTATTCACAGTCTCTGTCTGAGCAGCTGACATGTCGGTGACATTCAGCTCTCTCTCAGTTCTACCCAATAAGTTTAGGCAAGGGAAGGAGCTGTCTTCCTGGGAAGATGAGCATCACAAGGGTCATGCTCATTCACCTGATTCTGAAAGGAAATCTTTGCTCTTACCTACTTTCCTTTTTCTTGTTTCTTTGCATTTGATTGAAGAAACTGAAGGCTTTCAGTTTTGTTTAAAGGAGAAACACTCAATTTTTTAAAAAACTCAATTTTTTACCAGCCACCATTTCCATTCTTTAAAATGTGTTGTACTAAATAATAGTAAGTACCAGTAGCAATCACTGTTTTTTAAAAGACCAGGATCTGTCTGGGGTAGGTTCTAGCTTTTAAAATAAAAACATAAAGCTAAACATGATGTATTGCTGTAAGAATTTAAAATTTACAACAAATAAAGCCTCTATCATGGAAGCAGATCAAGGGAAAAATTCTTTTTACAGACTATTTTTAAAGAAAAATAGAGAAGTCTTTTAATAAAACTTTGGTTTAAAGTTGTTCCATTTCATATGAAAACTCAAGACCTAATGTGCTTGATATTTGACAAAACAGAAAAAATATAAAAATCTGTTACAATTCTCTTTTGAAGGCTTTAAAATTTACATGTTTTTATTTGCTTATCATAGAGAGAATATTTTATCAACCTTTATTTTTGTGGTTTCTGGTTGGTTTGCTTTTAAGTGCAAAAAAGATTTAGTTTATAATGACCTCCAGTATACAAATCAGCCAGCTCTGGTGCTGGCCAAGAGATGTTGGGAGTGGTCTTTCTCTTAAATATTGTTTCAGACTTCCATCTCTGCATGGCAGCTATCAAGAACGGCTCACAACGAGGGAAAGGAACCATGGTCCTTTGCCAGTGAAGTGAAGCACCACATGGCCATGTGTCCCCTATTCTCTGGAGTAAGAGGTCCAGACCACTGCCACCTAACAAGTGTTACTCTTCATCCAGTGAAGGAGGTAAATCCAAATTATAGGAATTATAATTTTTTTTTCCATCTCCAACCCCCTTTATTTATAGTAAAAAGATGGGGTGAACAGGGGGTTAGGTTTCAGACTGTCAGCCCACCTGACCAAATTTCTCCAGTTATGTTGTGTCCTCAGAGTATTTGCCATAAATGTAGCTTACAAACTGCACTCAAAGACATCCCAAATGTGACTAGCACTGACAAAACCCACTTATTGCGTCTTGCTCACCAAAGAAGTTAAACCAAGTTCTCACCATAGCAGAGAGGTGGGACTGCTCCAGAGGGGATACTTGATCTGGATATGATTTATTACAGTGAAGAACAAGGTAACAGCTGAATTTATGCTCTTGGAAACACTCCCTTTTTGGAGTCCATTTCCAAACTGTGGGACACATGGGGAGAGGGCCAGGGGGACTGTTGTCGAAATGGGACAAAGACACAGCTGGTGACAGGGGCGCTGCCACTTCAGTGCCTGGGCTGAGACATCCCCAGGATCACTCTCTTGAGTCCATTACTCCAGCAAGCAAAAAGTGACTTTCTTGGGATTTGGAAAGCACTGAGCACCGGCTGGCATATTGTTTGATTCCTGACACATTTTGAGCTTGTCAAGAGTCTGTGGCTGGATGACACTCCAAGTGTTGGACATCCCAGGACGTTATGAGAGGCCCATGCCCGGGGGAAGGAAGGCTGCTGATGTGACCACTTTAAGTACTTTTTGCTTTAACCAATAGTTGCCAGCTTTCATACCAGCAAATGTAAGGAGTGTGCTTGAGTTCCTTTGTATCTAAGTTCAAACCCACATAATTTCCTGGGTTCAAAAGATCAACTTGGTTTTGTATATTTTGGGGTTGAGGTTCCACTTCAAAGAAACTGGGCTGCAAGGAGCTCAGTTAAATCAGAAGCTGACTTGGACAGGGAAGGGATTAGGGTGACACAACAAGAAAAATCACTGAAAACTCAACACTGAACATTAAAAAAATCCACAAGATACATACTGCACATGTATCATCCATTCTGCTCCTACTAGCTACTACAATTCTCCATTAAATATAATACTCTCTGAGTTTTCTGTCCTTTTAAATTGGAGAGCCTTTCTGAAAACCAATGTAAAGCAAGAATTTAAATGTTAGGGAAAGGAACTCAGGTGGGAGGGAGTTTTGGGAAGTTTCACGAAAGTCATACAGGTGGCTGCCACTAAGATTTCTCTGCTTTAAAGAAACTGAGAAGGTCTCCAGTGGCACACTTGTGGCACATACAACCCTTTGGTAGGAGTTGTAGAATTTCAAACATCCCTTTTCATCCTATGTTGATTAGTGAGGGGTAAATCCTCAACCCGGACTTACTGAACAGATGGTGATGAGATGCAGAGAGTTGTGAGAAGGAGGTGGTGATGGTCTGGCAGTTTGTGTTACATTCTTTTTTTTTGACAGACAAAAGAGGAACTCAAAGCCCCAAAGGAAAAATAGAGCAAGAGAGGCTATAATCTAAAGTATTTAAAGAAAAATTCCCTTATTCCCTTATCAATTGCTCTTCCTTAGGCAGCAGCAAAAATAACCTGCCTGTGTTCTTCTGTTGAGGAGAGACCTGACTTGTCATTCACAGGGGCACAGCGTGAGTTTGGCAGTAATCTAGAGGGAGGGAGTGAGCGAGCCCTAAATGAACGTACAGTGGTATTTCACTTTGAAAAAAAGCACGTCAGCCTGACTAGATGTGCAGAAGAATGATCTAAAAGGAAACAGGTCTTTGCAAACAAGAATTTTGGTGGAGGGTGAGAATGGGGGATAGCAAGTACATCCAGTCAGAATTTCTCCTGCTATCAATGATCAGTCTAGCATGAACACAAACTGGTGAATGCCTCCTAAAAGTTTTCAAAAACATGTAACACCTTCATTAGCTGCCACACCAAATACAACCAAACATTAGATGAAGTACTTGGTGGTTTCAGCTCCAGCTCTTGGATTAGGAGGCCCCACAAAGCACTACACAGGTGAGGTGCACTGGGCAGGGGGTTTGGTGCAAGATCTTGCAGGGGGAATTCATCCTTCTGCAGTCCTGTGGCGATTGGGACATTTGTGTTACAGTCCTCCTTGCCAGGTACCTTTATAAATGAGAGGGAATGAGAGCGTGGAGAGCTCTTGACAAGCTCAAAGTAACCTGTCTCTCCTGGAACGTCAGCGTCTCTTGGCCTGGGACAGCTTTGGCATGGGTTTTCTGTATCACGGAGTAGAGTGGAAGGAGCAGCATAATCAGGCTTCTCCTCCTCACTGATGCTTGATGCCCCCAGGCAATGGGGTTGGGTAGAACAAGGAGGTTGTGGCAGGACTCCTCAGGGCTCATCACCTTGCGCTGCCCCCATGCAGGTGCCGGCTGCATGAAAACCTGCCAGGGAAGAGGTGGAATGTAGAGGCACAGATGCTGCCCAAACAGCAGGCTGTGGCTGGGACCAGTGGCTGCACTGCTCCTCTGCTGGCTGCCAGGCGTGCTTCTCCCCCATGGCTGGTAAAGGGAGGCTCAGGAATGCTTCTCCTTCCTTGTAGAGCCCATCACAACAGTGCTCATAGAACCTTATTTCCAAAGTTGCTGAGAGCATACTCTAGTCTGCAAAGAGCAAGTAAACACTGGGTGATGGAGGATAAAACTATGAAATGTGACGGAGAATACACAAGAGCTGAAACACTGCCAGAAGACGGGAGGAAACTTCACAACATCGTAACATTGTGGCCACTTCAGAAAAAGAGACTTGGCTGCTTTTGGAAATGTCTCCCCGAACAATGAATATGTGAAATTATAGTAACAATACATTATTACATCTCCTCCCACCTTTCTCCACTTCAGATCATAGCAAGTGTAGAGCTGCATCCACAACTGTCTCATGAGGAGAATAGCATTTGGGACCACCAAAGGCAGATTTGCAAGGGTAGAGGGGGAAATTTTCCATCACAGTGAACTGCTGCTGTCCTTCTAGTGACATGAAAAATACTCCCCTTTTTAGATACATTGCCCTCAGGAAAATCCTGAATATTCTCTTGATTTTGCCTGACAGTTGATGCTGGCCCACCATGCCTTCTGAGGAGTAAACAGCTGCAGCAACTGTTAACAGCTGATGCAGCCTGGTTGGCCTCTTTCAATAACTTTTATACCATGTTGCTCTTTTCTAATCGTGAAAAAAGAAGACATCTCTGCATGCATGGCTACCCCTGGTATGCATGAGCAGGAAGGATGCTCTGAAGGGTGACTTACTAGCATGGGAGAATGCGTCCCTTTTGAAGCAAAGTAAATTTTTTCACATTGCCAGTGATGCAAGCTTAGCCCCACACACTTCTGCTGAAGGTGCTGCATGCTATAAAACACTAAGAAATTCCCTCACCCACTTAGCATTACTCGTTTTGTTACATAATTTTTTTTTTTTCCTTTTGCCGGAGACTGGGTCAATAAATACGTGACCTTTAAGAAAAAAAAACAACTGTCTGTTGTGCTTCTTTATAGCAAATACAATTCTGGCTGTGACTGAGTGGGAAGGCACCATGGGCTACTGGTCAGAGCAAGGTGGCATGGATAACTTGCCATTGGTTTTACTGCAGCACCTCAGGCCCATCGTGGCACAGTTCATCCTTCATTATCACCTCTGGATGTTCAAGACCTACCAGACTTACAAAGGCCTTTGAAATCCCCTTGCAGTGCTCTCCAGTTCTTACTGCCAAGAAAGGACACAAGTCGCTGCCACTGGTTGCTGTAAGGAGCATATTGTCAAATGTGCTAGGTTGCTTTAAAGTTTCTCTAACCCTTTTCTTTCACAGACATATGGTCCTTGCAGATGGGAGAACTTACATGTGATATGAGAAGTAAGAACAAATCCCATTGTATCTCTATGTAAGGCACAATCCTATTACATCCCTCTATTGCTACATTAGCCTTTCCCCCACGCTGGAGCTGCAACTGGCCTTGAGAAGGGGGGTGGGAGTGGAAAGAAAGAAAGAAATTACCATTTGGTGGCCTTAAATTGCTACTCAAAGCACCGAATGCCAGATCCTGCTGTCACTGAATTGGAGAGAAGTTTCCCCACTGGCTTCACTGGGAACAAAGTGTCCAGGCCAGGAGCTGCCTGTTGCACAGGGACAGACAGTCCCAGTCCTGCCAGTGCAAGGGGCTGCCTGCTGCTACTCTGCCCTAGCAGTGGTGAATTATGAGGTTTCCCTCCCCAGCTGCAAGGCAATGACTTTTTAAAAGACTTTTTGAAAAGGACAGACAGCAGCATTTAAGGGGATGCAAACAAAATTCCCTGCTGTCACAGTGCTTCTTGAGTAATAGTAAATGCTCCACATAAAATGGCACATGTATTGGGCTTCTGAGGCATCTCTGGGGTGAGGACTTTACTGGCACAGTTACTTCCAAGTCTCCACAGCACTGGCAGCATCATATTACTAACAGCAGTCCCAGGACACAGCTTCAGTTATGTTCCCTATCCATCTAAACTCCGGCCTGAAACCTAGATCAATAACCATTTAATGTGATGTGTCTCAGTATGATAGAGAGCAGTGCCCAGTTGTCCTATGTCTGGAATAGGTGTGCGCTTCCACATCAGGCAGTCCTCTCTACTGGAAGCAGGGAGAGGTCCAAGAACCGGTGCTTATTTTTTATAAAGCAAATGAGGAACACATCATATATTGTTGGAGAAGCAGCAGTACAGGCTGTCCTCATTAGGAAAAAAAAAAAGTATCTTACAGAGTACTCAAAAACATCATTATTGCTGCCCAAGGCTCATTTAGGAATCCATATTACAAGGGCTCTGCTTGGGACCAATTCTTTCTTCTTCCCTCAAAGGTCCCCTTGATTTTGATGCTGATCAGAGATCAAAAAGGATCCTTTGGGCAACTCTCAGTCTATAAATTTACACTCTAAAATTTAAACTCCCATTTCCAGAGCACAGAGGCCATCCAAAGAAGGTTCATAAGCCATAGTAAGATGTTACAGCATGGAAAAATTATACAGAGTGGTACAGAAGCAGCAGAGAGTCACCTCTGTCTTCAATTCATGCATACACAAATACTGTTAGTCCACCAGGACCTCCAGGTCCTTTTCCCAGCCAGGTAGGTCCCAGCCTGTGATAGATGCTTGGATTATGTTTTCCCAGGTGCAAGACCTTACATTTGTCCCTGTTAAACTTCATAACGTCCTTGTTCACCTGCTCTTCCAGTCTATCCAGCTCTTCCTGCAGCATGGCTCTCTCTTCCAAGTGTCCACTTCCTCTCTCAATTCAGTATCATCAGCAAATTTCATCAGGGTATCCTTGATTCCATCATCCAGATGACTTATGAGGGTATTGAACAGTGTTGGGCCCAATATTCTTCACCGACGCATTCATGCCCCCTCCTCACATTCCTACTCCTCACAAGAAGTATTGGAACGGTGCTGTAACTGTTGCATTTTCAAGAGCAGTTTACTGACAGCCAGTTTGTGTATACACTCTAGATTAAAACCATCAGTTTGGTTAGTCATTGTGCTTTCATTATTGGGTTTGGGGATTTTTTTTGGTGCATTGAGAGATAGCAGTCAATGTAATTCTCAAAGAAGTGTCCTTTTCCTTCCATCTTTCTGATTGCACTTAATAATAGCCATCTTTTCTTCCCTCTGAGAAAATCCAGAACAAAAATTTTACCTCATCGTATCTTTCTCAGGAAACTTACACAGTTTCTGAAAGTTTCCCCAGCTTTTCCTTCCAACTTCCACAAGTGCTGCTATTTGCTTACAGAGCTTTTCCCTTGCAATAAAGCAGCAGTAAACTGACAGAACAAAATGAAAGCCTTTCTTGGCTTTTCTCTAAAAACATCAGTATGCTTTTGTCTTAACTTCACTGCGCCAGACCACTACAAACTCCACTAAGATTAGCTTATCTGCTATGACTGTTCACCTCCAGGGACTTAACAAGCACGAACCACGGCTGTCCAACACACTAATAGTGTTAGAAACTGAGAATCACTGATGCAAAGCTCCAGAAGATTGTTTTTCCTGCAAATTCCATGACAACCCAAAGTCACACGATGACTACGAGCTTTTCCTTTCCATTAAAGGTTATGTGTTACTTTTAAAGACAATCACAGCAGATATCTGCATAAGTGAAACAACTCCCATTTTTTTTGTTCCCGCAATCAGATGCCAGGACTTTAAACCCACCACCTTGCTGGAAGATCTTTTGAAACCTTAAGGTTGGGATATATTACATCAGTATCCTTGTTTAAATAAAAGAGTTACACCCCTCTAGAGGAGGTCTTAATAAAGTCTTCTCACATCTAATTATTATATACAGGTGAAAGGGAAGGTATACCCTAGGGGACTTCCTTTTTCCGACTGCTATTACTTCCCTCCAGGACCGATTTTGCATCTCCAGGGCCTGACAAAAATCATCCCTGAAATGTGAAGCTGCTGTTTCATAAAGCTGCAAAAACGTGCGACAGATCAAGAATATTGATCACCTTCCTTTAAAGGATGGCCAGAAAACAAAACTACTAGCGTCCTTGACTTCTAAATGTGTGCATTAAAGGCTTGTCTTAGGACTGCACTCACTGTTTAAAGCTTCCCCTCCAGGTCTTCAGGCTAATCCTCTCCCAAACAGAACCAGTTCAATATTACCCACGCACGGTCAGCTCTCGGTTGCCTGGGGTACGGCTCATCCAGTTTGCCAGGAAACCATGCCATGGGTCTGTGCTCAGCTCAGCCTGAGCTGGGCAGGGTCATTACCTTAGGCCTAGCCTGTCTGTGCATTCAGACATGGCTGTGTCCCAGCTCATCTCTGGGAAGCCAGGGAGTGCCATGTCAAAGCATAGAGCCAGCTGGGATGCAAAGGCAGGCAATCCTCCTCACTGTGCAGGTTTTACTCTCGGTGATGGAGACACAACCGTATTTATTACCATTTCCCAGGAGAATATGGCCCTTTCATGATTTCCTTCAGGCATCATCTTTGGTGTCTTCTATTGAAATAGCATTTCTAGAGTCTCATTCAATCCCTTCTCAAAAAAAGTGCTCCTTAATTGCAACCTAGCACTACTTACAGAGGGCACCTGCTTACTTCAATTGAAACCTCCTGTTTAAAATATCCACCGGCCATTTGCCCTCCCTCTCCCTTGACAACCACACAGGGGGAAATTCTCTTGCTCAGAGGTTCACAGGGCTTCATGAAATATGAAATGGGAATATGGTTTGTTTCAAACAGCTACCAATGCCTTTCTTCTACAGCCCACAAAGCATTCTTGTAACCAAAGCCACAAAAAAGGAGGTATTTTTAAATGAGCCGTGTGGATTGATTCACTGATTACTGTCTCTTCCTGCTCTTTATTGCTTCCCATCAGAGTTGGCAAATCACTCTCTGAGCACTCACCAAACCATGCTCTCCCTACTTTTACTTCTACTACTTCCACAGCCTGGTCCCCACACAAGTTATTTTCAGTAGGTAAATCATTTATTAGTTTCTAACCACCCTAATAAACATGCTTCAAATTAAAAATGCATTAAACTTGTTCAACTTTGTTGAACAAGTGATCAGCATAGAGTCCAGCAACTGTCTCCATTCAGTCTTGAAGCGAGGGAGGGAGGAAATCTGGAAGAACTAAAGGAACCTGATCATCCAGCTTAGCACTGGAGGCAGCATCAAGGAGACTCAGGCCATCAGCAGAAACTCAGAGGCTTCTCCAATACACCATTTGCATCTACTCTAGTTGGAAATTAAAGGTATTCCTTTTTAACCACGGTGCCCACAGCAGGCGCTGCAAGTTCCCCAACCCTGCATGGAGTTCAATGTGTCAAGGCACTGAGACTCCCAGATCACTCAAACTGAGGACTGGAGGGTCAGTCCCCATGCACTGACCTTCCCTCAGAGATGACCTGAGAAGCAGCACTGACTGCATTTCGCACAAGTGCAATGCATTCAGAGAAAAACAGCTAAGTCAAGGGGGAGTCCCTTGCTCTGCTGCCTGGAGTTTCCAAGCTGTCTTTGGAAATGAATCAAATTCATGTCTTCCATGAAACAAAAGTCCAAAAGTAGCAGCAGCAAGCAGCAGCTTGGCGAAGGAGGCACTAATTTCTGTTCGTACTCCAGTTCTCATCTGCCAGAACAGCTTTTATTAGATGTATTGATCATGGTATTCACCATATGCACATTCTTTCCAAAACAAGCCTAGAGCAAAATCAGGGCAACACTTTTTTTCTATCATCATAACCATACATCCAAAGTATAGGAAACAGTGGAGAATCCCCCCCTTGTTTTTTTCGTTTTTTTTTTGCCTGCAGACTTTTTCCTGGAGTGCACAGAATGTATCTCAGCACATGTATCAGCAGCTTTAACCAGGTTACCCTTAGGTATTCCAGTGCTTTAATTTTTTGCCATATGCTATTCCTCCTCTGCTTGCCACCCACTGCCCCCCCATCATTCCTGAAATCACAGGCACACTACATATCCCTACCATTTAATTTTTACCTGAGATTTTATGTTCAACCAATGCACCAGTGGGATGAATTTCACCTAGGGCAGTCACAACTAGAATTGCTGTATTCCTTTTTTTTCCATCCAGAAATTATGACATCTTCACTTTATGTGATTCACGTTGAAATACTCCCCCAGCTTCCATTTGTTGTAAGACCTCAGATTTTCCCTACTCCCATCAACATACATCCACCATCCTGTGCAGCACAGAACTTCATATGCAGGTGGGATGGTGTTGACAAAAAGCAAGAAGCCACCACAGTTTCTTGCCCTGCTTCAGAATCTGTTACAAACATATTTAACACTCCTCAGATGGAGGGCAGATACTTCATTTACCAATACACAACCAACACTGATGCAGTGCTTTTCATCAGGGGCTTCTCAGAGCTGTACCAGGAAAAGTCATAACACTGCTTCCTGATTTTATTAGGAAAATGAAGCAAACCAGACTGAAACAACTTGCCTAGCCCTGAAACACGGCAAGGTGTAGGAGATTTAGTATCAGAACACCAAACGCTTCTCAGTCCAGTATTTTAGGGATTGGACAAAAGTGACTGGCTCAGTATGCCTTCTTGACAGGTCAAAAACACAAGTCCTTTGCTTCAAAAAGGACTATGGAAATTCCTAGCCTGTCTTACTGCATCACGTGTGTTCTTGTAAGCCTTTCTATGCCATTTTTACAATTTATGTTCATTATCAGGGAGCTATAATTCTAAGGGAGAAAAGGCAAGCTAGAAATATGTGAGATCTACCAAGGCAAACACTGATGTAAAGTGATGAACCCAGGTAAATTAAGGTCAACTATAAGAAAAGAAAATACAGTTAAGGAAGAGAAGGAGTTTTTAACCTCCTTTCAGTGACAGCAAAGCCCAGGGTGCACTTGCAATGAATTACTATATTACATTAATATACACCAGTGGGGTACACCTTTTCCCATTCCTCCCCCAGAGCTGTTATTGATGATTAACTTGAGACTCATATGGCCTTACCCAGCTGAGGAACAGCAGAGTGATACTTGCACAGCCTCCAAGATATGCAGACATGCAAATTTTTGTAGGCTTTTATCTTTTTTCTTCTTTTGAGACACTGAGGGATTTCATAAGCATTTTTTTTTTCTGGGAAAGCTACATGCTGCAGAGTTCACTTGCAAAGATTTCCAAAATGCAGTTCTTGGAAAAATACGCAGTGAGCATGCATGCACACAGCCGTAATTCTGACACCTTCAACATATTTCCTCTAAGCACAGGGCAGACTTTTCCCCTATTTAGAAACTTGCAACAAAGTCCCATACTGCCTTAAAATAAAAGGAATAGAGAGAATGAAGTAAAATGTTTGAAATCAGCAACCTGCATAGGGTGCTGGTCCACCACTGAAACATTGTTTTTTGGCATACAAATAAAAGTTTACTATTTTTAATGTCAAGTTCAACACTGTCATGGATCAGTGTTACTTATCCAAAGCATCCAGTGTTGTGCAGGACCCAGACTGCCATAGAAGATGACAACATCCAACAGAAGTCATGTCAGGCTTGGCAAACAACCATCACAACTATAACAGGACAGATACACAGACACCAGAAGCGTAGTTATTAACACAATTATTAAATCAGCAACTCGAGCATTTTTTAAATATAAATACACATTTACAGGAAATAAACTGTTTGCAAGCCACACATTGGCATTCACCCTTACTCAAGAGTTCTGGGATAGATACCAGTTATTAAAACAAAACAAAAAATCACACACACAGGAAAAAAAGGTGAAAGGATGGGAGGAAGGGAAGAAATCAATAAATTGTAACAAAAATCCAATCCCCTGTGCCCAAAAAATTAAATAAAAACTCACTTGCTTTCAGAGAAAGAAGAGAAGTAATGGAAGAGGGAGAATCGGAACTCTGACTTTCAAAGGACCCATTTCTAAATGCATTGCCCAGCTCTAGCAATGCTTTGCCAATGCCTGTGTGAGTAACAACCCATCAAGCAAACAACCTAAAAACACTTTGCACTTCAAGTAGCTTTGATGTCTTGATTCTGAACTCTCCATTCATTGTTTAGTAAATAATGGGGGCCACGAACCTGCACATTCATAATTGTCTCAACTAAAATAGAAACTGAGTGCAGGCCTGGCTGAAAAATCCTATTTTTTTGAGACGGTTTGAAAAGGAGTTTTACTCCCAGTTTACTGCAGATGTGTTTGGCTCACACGAGCAGAACTGAGTCTCCTACAAGGACTCAGCTATGCAGCTGCTCAGTGGCAAAACAGCACCTCTTGCTCACACTTCATTAGCTGCCCACTCCTAATATTTACTCTAGAAACTACACGGAAACTACAAGAAGTCACCTTGCTACTCACAAGCTACTCACTTTTGGTAAAGTGCACTTGGCATAACTCACTAGAGCAAAGCACACTTTCAAACATGTATAATGAGGATTTTGTGCCCTGGCTGAGGGCAGAATACTACTACTGGACAGCAGCAATGAACCAGTTAAGCACAGGAGCTGGGGCACATGGAAAACAAGACCCACATTTAAAAGCTCTGTTGGAAACAAAGTGTGAAAATAGCCGTTCCTGTGGCATGCTTTGCGTCTCCAGGGGTTTCTACAGAAACACTGCACAGTGTAACATCATCTTCCTCATGTACTTTAATATTTTCTCAAGACCATTACCATTTTCCCTCTGCCAATACAACCTTCTTGAGGAGACGAAAGGACTCTCATAATGTGCTGGCAAAGCCAGAACTCTTATCAGGTTATGAGCACAAGTAAAGACATGCAGGTTTGCCCTCTAGTTCCCTCAGTTGACTGCAAGGTAGGACAGGACTACAGGAATCAGATGAGAACTGCCACTTTCCAGAACTCACAACAGTTACATGTAACATTGGAGGGAACTTGACACAGTGTTGGGAACAGTAATAGGGCACCACGGCTGCAGAACAAATTTTGCATGTGATTTGGATAAAAATTACCCTTGAAAAGTACTAAGTGCTATTTTCCTTCAGGGGTAGGGGAAAGCCTCCTCTAAAACTTACAAGGTTTTCCTAGATCACAAGGGATTATCCTTTAACCACGTTTTCTGTCTCACCATGGCTAAAGCACATGTATCTAAGACATTGCTATGGAAAACAGGTGGGAGAAAGGAGGGAATTACACTACTAATTCAAGTGTCACATAGCAGGTTGCATTGAATTTAAAGCCTTTTCACAGAAAGAGGACTGAAACACACATTAATAAAACCCCATTTACACTCAAGATGAACTGAAACGTATTATGAAGAAGGTGCATCCATCACTTTCAAAGCTATCTAGAGACACATTTACTTTATTCTAGTAGAGGCTACTACTAATTAGTTGACTCCCCAAGATCCCTTAGGAAACACCAGCCACACGTTCCCAGTACATAAACCAACAAGTGCTGGGAGAGGAAAGAAAGGGCAAAAAGAAAAAGACCCAAAACTCACTCTGCCTGAGCATCTAACTTTGCTTTCATGATGAGGGAGTCCCGCTGCAAGAACAGTTCAGCCTTCAGCAATGACTAAAGTGGCCATGAGATTTGGCCATGAGATACTCAGGCATGACTGATCATACTTTCAGATTGGTGGGCTTTTTGGTTTGTCTGGCCTTTTTTTTTTGATTGCCCAAATGTCAGAATTACCCTCTTACCAGAGGTAGTGTCAAACCAGCAGTTCAGTGTGTTATCTGTGGGAATTTAAATGAGGCATTTCCTCCCTTGAATTTTTCCCCCCTGTAAGTTTTTAAATATTTTTCCCCTGAGAATCATCATCTGCCACTTACATCAGCTTCCTCTGACAGAGCACTCCTGAGAGTCTTGAGCACTGGCAGTCTGAAAACCAGCTAAGTTTTACAGCTGATCAAGCCCTAAATCAGTGTGCTATAGAAAATAAGGTCTTTCAAAATAATAAAAAAATTGGATTCACCACATACCCTGTTCCAATGATGAGCTGGCAACAATAAGTAAGACAGCAACATGCAACATTCTCTTGAGAGACTATCAAGAGATTCTTGTGAAGATTCTTTAACTCACCTGGAAAAACTCAGTGAAAAGAGGAGGAGTTTCAAGAAGTCCATGTGCAGGAGAAAAAAAGTAATCTAAATACTAAAATGAGTTAGTCTTGTACTCTTATTGTACCTGCACGGATACAAACAGTGAGAAGAAGCCTTCTGGACATTATTATTTATTTCAAGAAATACAAACGCAGATCAAGTGTTAACATTTAATTTTATTTATAAAAAAATTGTAGAACGTATTAAATACAAACATTTGGAAAAAGCAATCAAGGCTTCACTAAGATGCCCATGAAGAGGAAGACAGAGAATCAAGAAGTTTACCAGATTTAGAGTTTTTAAACTAGCAGAAGTAATTGCTATAATTTTTCACTGACATGTTTATAAGTGGTGGCCAGTGGTAGCAAACAATGTTATTATTGTCCTTTTTAAAAAACAGAGATATGATTTGCCATATCTTCCCACTCAACCACAAAATGTAAGGAAGCAACTTTTTCCAGGTTAAAAAACAGAGTAATAAATACTAATAATGCATTTACCCATTACCTACATTCTATAACACTAGACATTTGCTTATAATCACACATGGATATCAAGTTTAACCCCCCCCCCCAAAAAAATCGATTATACATTTCAAATCTGGATATCCAGTGAGATGTTATAAACTTTATACATTTTCCAGTGAACATCCAAAATGAGGACGGTGTTTTGAAGTACAGAAACAAAATAACTGAATGCATTGTCTACACTACAAAGGCCAACTACTTAGAGGTGGATTGGGTCTAGTCACATTCCAGACAGCTGGAAAGTCCTACAAATTGCCACTGAAAGGCTCGTTGGAAGACAAGTCGTGTCACGTTCTCAGTCTGTGTTAGCTCCTCTCCCTCTCTAAGAGCCTAAAGGTGAGAACTGTAGTTACTCTCTCTTCCTGCACCTGTGGTAATTAGGGAGTAAACTATCATTCTGCTCTCTGCAGGGGGAAATCAGATTCAAGTTTTCTTGGACTGCTGTTGCTCTTACACTGCTCCTACATGCAGTACACAGTTCATACAGACCACTTAACAAGATGTTGAAGCGAGAGACTACAGAAAATACCTCTTCCATCTTTTAAAAAGAGAGAAGCACTTTCACTTGCTGACAATATGGCATTCCCTATGTCTTCAACTTTACCCTGTATCTACTTTTGAGCTGCAGCATAATGCACACTGATGTGGCTATATGGCCCTAAAGCCAAATTCAGTTCTAAAAAAATCCTATTTGTGAGACTGACTCTTTGGGGACAACCAAACTATTTTAAAAAAAAACAGTACAGATTAAATCTTGGACACACGAACGTTAATAGGTATCTCCTATTCTGCCTTATATTTGCCAGAACAGCAAAAAGAAAACTGCCAACTTACCAGCACTCACAGGATTACTACTGCAAAGACGAGAGTGCCAGGAGTGTTATGGGATACAGCGTTGGCGGCCAGGATGGACTGGCTGGGAGACCACACGCAGAATACTTCTGACAAAGCCGCCCTTTGGGCGTGGGCTGAAGTTGCTCTACGTATCCTATTGTGAGCAGAGAGTTGAACAAACGGACCCGCATCCTGATCGTGTGTCAGACCCTGTTACCGAGGAAAACATTTTCCAATTACTGTATCTGCTCTCAGTGCATGGAAGGGACTGCCAACATGGACACTGCTGTGCTGGAATTCTTAGCCAATTATTTGCAGATCAATGTCTTCAAGGGCAGCTAAATACCTCTCTTACCAGGCAAACACAGAGCAGCAATCGCTGGATATACCAAATATATGGTACATCCATATATTTGGCAGTGGTTCATTCAGCTGCAAGCTTGAAAACAAGGTCAATTCCAGCACTTTTCCCAAATCCAACAACATCCCTTAGGCAAAACAGATATGATTATCCTGCTCTCATCATGCTCAGTACACTTAAAGCAGTTAGTGCAACGAGAACCCTGATGCAGGCTTGAACTCAGATGAAATGGTCAGGCCAGTTTCACCCCATTCCCTTTTTTTCTTTTAAGCAATTATTGATATACACGACCCGTATTTCACAAGCCATATTTTTTTAAGATACTTAACAACAGATACTTAACAGCCAGAGCTTACTTGACCCAAAAGCCTTGCTCTCCTCCAAAGAAATCACTGCCACCCAAAGCAAGCAGAAAATCACATACAGAGGAATCTTGTGAAGAATGGGAGGTCAAAGTACTGAAGAAATTGAAAGAGACAACAGTCTATATAGTATGCTGACTGCTTCTCACCCAGTGCTCAGCTTTTAGCATGATATATACACCACATTTGAACAAATCAGGGGTTTGTTTTTCGTCTTCTATCTTGGCTGTTTGGGAGGTATTTTTTTATTTTCTGGAATCTTCAAGCAGAGTGGCCCTTCCATCCTCCAAGTCAAAGATAAGAAATCATTATCATGGCATCAGTGTCATCCCCCATTACACCATCAGAAATCAATATGCTGCACAGCATTCCTACTGACATGTTTGAAGTCACACTCTTACAATCCACTTGAGTCAGGTAATGGCTCCATTCCAGAAACACACAGCGTTACCAAGAGCAGAGTATGGCCCCTAGTTTTAACATAGTTTAAAATATATTTTACAAATGCATTCCTACAAATCTGATCACAGCAAAATACATAGTGGTGTTGAAATGGCAAGAAAGTTGAATTCCAACAACTCAACCTTTAAACCAGTGAGAAATGTGGGCAATTTTAAAAGAAAACAATAAACTTTTCAAATACAGACATTTGTGAAATATACATGCACACACACACTCACACACACACACGCACTCACTTACTTCACTCAGTGTCAGATTAAGATTACACAAGGCAATTTTCAAGGTTGCATTTACAACCACAACGACAAGAACAGCGTTTTTGAGGTAGCTGAAGTCAAAGAGCAAACCACAGCACAAGCAAAGGAACAGGTGCTCGCACTCACACCGAGCCCACTCTTTGGAGACACGTTTATCATGTGCGCAGGGGTGTGTGTCAAAGAGGCACGTGCTCCATGGGGAATGAAGTTCAGTGGCACTGGAGACCTGATAAGCTGTTCTCCAGAGAAGCTTATGTTGGGAGACCAGATGCACAATCAAGGGACCACGGCTTAAATCACTGCACATCAGCTGAGCTGTGGTAACAGCCTTGGTGCTCTTGGTCTGTGGCAGTTCTACCGACAGCCCCGTCTCACATGCACTGAAGCAAGTACGACTGTGGCGGTTGAAGGTGTTATTACTCAGAGCTGTCTGTCCCACTTCTGTCCTAGATGCTACTGCTTGTAGAAAGGTACGTGCACTCATATCTCACCCGCTCCAGCTTGTAGCACTCAAGTTCAAACCCACCTCCACAGTATTACTTGCCAATGGACTGTGAACAGGAGCAGCAGAGACACAGACTTGAGTTCCCTTTTTCAGGTGCAATAACATCTTTCCCACACTAATAGTGCAGAGATAAACTGCCACAGCTTGAATCACCAGACTTCATTTCTTCCAGCCCTTTGCTAGCCTACAACAAGAGGAGTTGAGCTAACCTCACAGCAAATGCCAGGCAACGTGGCCATGAGGGGATAACAGCTGTGGCTGGTGGACAAGCTGCCTCAGCCACAGTAACTGCATCCTGTCTCTGGGCATAAACAGAGCTTGATCCTGCCTGAATTATAAAACTGTGTGAAACACACTCATACACACACACACATAATGTCATCAAGAATCTTTCTATAAATCAACTGGTTGCATGGTTTACTGCTGAAAGTCTTGAAGATGGGATGGAAAACATGGCAAGATGTTTTGCAAAGGTAGCAAGAAAAAGAATTGACCTCCTATGATTAGGTCTCTGTTGTGTAGTTGCTGTATGAGAGAGACGGCACAGATGAAAAGTTGTTATTCCACTGTCGTCCTCCGGTAGTCTGATGCAACTCTGCCTGCTCTTTATATTTGCTTAGAAGATTTTTGGCTTCTTGCAGATCCTGAGAAGAGTTTTCCCCGTATTCTTCTTTCAGCCACTGCCTGAACTGCAGAAATTGAACATACATATACAGGATGATGAAACAATAACATGAGATTGATGGAGAAGTAATACTTCTTCCTGTCCTAGAGAATTTCCAGAGTCTTTAAGATTATAAGCAGAAAACCACTCCAAATATTGCATGCCCTTCAAGAGCAGCACAGAATACATAGGCACAGGAAAACATATTTGAAATCACTGAGATCCCGTACATCTCCTAAAATGACACATTTGTGGAATAGCATGGCTGACTGGGGTACTACGGAATAAGGAATACCTGCCGGGCAAGGAAGTCCTGGACTTAAAATCTTACTGTTCCTGCTGCACAGATAAACAATAAGATGAATTAGTGTGGAAGCTAATATGATCAGCCAACTTGCCCAAGTCACAACAGGCTGCAAGAAGCTTGAAGATCAGAAAATGAACTACTCTTACAGAAGCTGAGGTCACAAATACCAGTAGTAAAAAATGTACTGTAGATATACCAGAAGGTATCTTCTAGGAAGAAAAAGTTCAGGAGCTTTACAAGCTATAGCATAGGACCCTGTATGTTACTGACGTGAATGACTGAATATGGTACATGGTAACAGAAAGTACCAGGTCCAGCTGAAGAACAATCCAGCCCTGTATCCTGGTATGAGAATAGCCAGATGTAAATGCCGAAGCAAGAATCAAGCAAAGGTCCCAGCATTACTGGGACCTTTTCCCTAGCCATTTCCTCAGCTCGCAGCAATTTTCAGCTCAGGTGCTTTCAGAGTCTGAGGCAGTATCTTTTGTTTGATAACAACAAATTAATTTTTGTCAGGAGATCACATTCTTAAACCCACAATTTTTTCCCACAAGATATCTGCATGTCATGATAACTGCATATTGTATAACACTCCCCCTCCTTCTCCTCGATTTGGACCTGCCAACTGATAATCCCATCTCACAGGAAGGAGTGGAAATTCCACATGTTCACTTTCTCTGTCCACTCAGTTTTATAGACCTTAATCACACTTACGTCCTTCTCTGTCAGATCTTTGCCAGTTGGAGAATTTGAGTCCAACTGAGGACAATTCCAACAGAGGAACTGTCCAACCCCTCACAATCTTGTTGCACTTCTCTGCAGAAGCAGCTAGTAAACAGAGACCCCAACTGTTGTGTCCCAGAGGGCAAAATACTGATTTTCCAAACCTTAGTCTTCATAGCTTTGTTCTGTTTGGGGCTCATGAACAGCTTGATCCATAAAGACCATTTGCTAGGACATTGGGAGACAAGACCTCAACATAGTTCCTCCCTCTCATTCATAAAAGATCATAAGGTCCTGAGTCAAATCTGAAGCCTCAGGTTACCAAGTGGAGATTTGGAACAGGTACAAACCATGTTGTGACCCTAGTGACTAAACCCCACCCTGTAAGACCAAGATCTAAAGGACACTGTTCCAGAGAGCCTACAGGATAGCATCACCCTGTAGCGGCACAGCAAAACACCCATGCTGCTGAAATCTGAAAAAGTTCACACCCTTGGCAGATGGCATTAATCCACTGAAATCAGGTGTGTAAACAGACACCTGCTAAGGATGTGGTTGCTGTTAAGAGACAGTAAGAAACTCCAGCCCAGCCAGTGAATACAGGTGGATACTTCTTTTTGCAACCTACTGCCTCCCCCTCAGTAAAAAAAGACAGAATGCACCGTCCATGGTGGATGAAAAAAGAGAGACGTTACTGTCTTTATCAGGCTATTTGCATATAGCCCTAATTGTCATTGCTGTTAGACCAAACCAATTAGAGTAGAAATGACTGTAAGGGAGGAAGGAGACAAGTCTGGAAAGTCCCTCTCTGACTTTTGTCTCTTAAAAATCAGTTATTCTACCATTTACACCAGTTCCAAACGATCCAGGAAACATTCAGTTAAATATTAAAGAAACGCAAATATTTACAGTTGCAAACTGCATCATACAAAACAACTGGTAATTTCTAAACTCTGAGCTTTCTGCAGCAGAATGATAGGGATGGAATAAAAAACCAACATCCTCTGCCTCATGTATTTTGCTTTCCGATTTTGGTTTGCCTCTGTTGTTGTTGTCGATTTTTAATAAGCACCATAAGCACAAGAGCCCAGAGAACAGAAACATGCTGAGCAATGGAAAATGAAGGGGGCAGCCAGAGCAGGTTGTTAACATTAGTGGAAGTCACCAATCACCCACAGGGAGCAGGTCTTTTGCGTGGGACGGTTCTTTTTCGGAGTAAGAAACTAATTTTTGTCTTATGAAAACCACTTGGCAGTCCAACTCTTCCCTCAGTTCTCCTAGTCATACAAAGCCTTCAAAGGCTAATAAGAAAAAAAAAAGGAGTCGTATTTGAGACTGCTCTACACATCAGAAAATTCATTGTCTTAGCAACAGAAGGTGAGTGGGACACAACATGTAAGTCATAATGAGAACCTAGTTTAACTCCTGGACAGCAAAGACTTCTGATTATTATTTCTTTCCTGCTTACTATTCCAAGTGAATGTGTTGTGGGGAAACAAACTATTTTATGCAACTGGTACTTATAGGTTGGTCTTTCTGCTGTGTTCTGAGCAACTCACCCTTTAGTTTTTACCCCTCTAAAGGCATTCGTCTTGTACTGTGTCTTAGCACATATGAAGCAATCACTAGATTGAGAGCACAGTCAGGCAGGAGGTATTTAGGTGCTGTGCTCCATCCCTTCTCCCATCTAGCATTCCTTGATACCTTCAGTTCTATGTGTACCTCCTCAGTGGAGCAGGCTGGGCTAAGAAGCCACTCCCTCAAAGCAAAAACAGGGAGTCAGATAAACCACAGAGACCACAAACTAATGAAAAGTAGCCCATGATCTGACTTGGAGCTGTGTTTCACAACTCTTGTTTGTAGTTCATTTACCTGATCAACATCATGCTTTTCGAACTCCTGTAGCTGTCTCTGGAAGCCCATGTTTGGATTGGCACAGGATCTCGCTGCGCGGACAACAGACAGTGCGTCTTCCCAACCAAAGTCTGTGATGGTCATGATGTAGGCAACCACCAGTGTTACACTCCTGGAGACACCTGCAAGGCTGCACGAAAAATGAGGTGCAATACACTGAAGCAGTGCTGTACTTTATCTGTCACAGTTAAAAGCATCATTTCTCAACATCACAGCAGACTGCTGTGTTGCTTGTCACGAGGAAGAAGCACCAAAATATTTGAGTTAAATAGTTTTGGCGCTGCTTTTTCAAATGTAGCAGAACAAATCTACAACATGATGGAGAAAGTGGATTCTGAGTGGTAATCCATGAGAGACTGAAAAGGAAGAAATAAACATGAAGTCTTCACAAAAGCAGGGGACAGTGCACACATTCTGATTACATTTGGTTTTTAATAAGGCAGAAATAAGCCACCCACTTTCTTTCTTCTGCTTATATAAATCAGAGCAGTGAAGTAAGACTGCTCCTTCTCCATCATGAATAAAGGCTTCAATTTCATGGGGCCAAAATGAACTTTTAACTGAACCGTTAAAAAGTACATGTGTCTGGTTGCTTGAGTTCCTCTTTCTGCTATCCATTGCAACTGTGCAACTTCAACTCCCAGGACTCCAGTTTCCCCATAGGAAATGCTGGGATAGAGTAACAATCATTCATTATGCCTGATTGGACAGCACTGGACAAACTCAGAACTTTTACTACTGTGAATATAAAAGATGTGTTTGAGTTACATTTACCAGAGTAAAAAGAGTTACCAGACCCTTTCGCTTAGCATTTCAAGAACATTTTATGTTTCTGAAATCTTCACAAATTTAAATATATGTTTTTTAAAACTCCATCAGAATTCAGACTACTTATTCCTGTTTCCCATACACCAAGACTGACCAAATGGCTCATGCCCTATCACAAGTCAATAGCAAAGTGAGGATTCATGCTCAAGGCCTGTGTATAAGTCCAGTGTTCAAATCACAAGATGACTGATTCCAGATACAGACTCAGATATGTCACTTGGACATACAGCACAAAGACCACAACCAATAGAAGGGAGCAAGAAAAAAACCCAGGGTGGGATTTCCTTTTCTATTCTCTACAGTTCCAGGAGCATATCTTCAATCAGAGACTTGCTATTAACAAACCCAACATTTGAATGCTTCAGTAGTTTAAAGAAAAAAAACAAAGAGAAAAAAAACAATTTGCAAATCTTCTGAGGCTCTTCGAATAAAGGGAGCATTTCACTAACTTATTAAAATTATGAACATCCAAACTAGGGTAGAGAAAACCTTAAAAAGCTTTTTGTAGGAAGCGTATACATACCAATGAACTAAGCAGCCTTCACCTGTGAGCCGGCACTCATGGATAAATTTGATGCTCTCTCTGAAATGCCTTGCTCTGAAAACAAAAGCAGAAGGGGAATAAAGAAAGTGATCTATTTACTAAAATCACTACTTAGAAAGAGAGAAATATATCTGAAAGCTCAACGTTGTTTCTAGAATTCAGAAGTGAATACAGGTCATACAAAGTAAAAGTTGCTGTCTGCCAATGAAACACAAAACTCACTGGCATAGTTATTCTCCACTCTATCTGAATAAGAAACTGGTATTTTAGGCACTACAGTGTGATAACATTAACAAACACTTTATTCTGATGACTGTCAAGTCTGTATTTCAGTTTGTGTTTTATTCCTCTTTAAACTAGCGTCTTGACCTCACATGTCCACACATATGCTCAGATGTCAGATGGAACCCAGCACAACTACACCAGTAGTTCTCCAGACATACTGTCTCTCACAAAGAGAGACTACCCGCTGCCCAAACTTACGCTTAACTTTGACTTTACCTCCTCCTTCAAACCATGGGCTAGGACACATCCAAATGCTAGGACTTTCTTCTTTCAACATGAAATCTCTCCCTTTTGTCCCTGCTATGAAAAAATGCTCAATCAAGTCCTGGCTTCTTCAGGTCCTTCCAATCTTCTCCTTTCAGACAGCAGTACCCCTTCTGCCTGCCCTTATTCAGGGTGTCAGTCAACCCCTTCCTACAGCCTACCTTTTTTAAAGCAACAGAGGAGAAAATGGAGAGAAGACTCAGTTTACAAACCTTAAGGTTTGTAATCTCATTATCCTTTACATGTGCCCCTTCATTTTAAGTGAGGCAAGTCTGAACGATAGTAACTGGGCAGCTGTCATCACCTCAGTAAACATGCAGCACTGCCTTTTTGCATCCCAGTCACAAGTTGCTCCCCCTGCCATTCCGACTGCAAAGCCTTTGGCGCTGCCTGCAGTTTTATCGCAGGTGTAAGTAGCACTTTAGTTCAACAGAGCTGGAAGTCACTGTGGCCTTTGAGTGCTCTTGCAATTCAAGCTCACAAACAGTGGCAATGTGAGCAATGTGGACAGAGGACAGAGGTTCTTAAGGGGCAGTCATTACCAGGCTTATTAGCAAAGGCAAACATGAAAGCACATTGCGCTCAACACCCATGAAACACAACGTCCTGTATTCAAGATGTTTCCCCTCTCTGGGTGAATAATATACCACAAGGGTAAAACAAAAAAACCTCAGCCCAGCACCAGCAGCCACGCAAAAATCAGGAATACCCACATAAAAGGAAGCTCCCTTTCCTGCCCAACAGTGCAGCTGCTGATACTATAAACACTCAAGACCTGGAGGACAACACTGATGCAATAGTGACACTGCCTGTGGAACTTGCAAAGGCAGTGATACCTAAAGCTGAGATATCCAAAAACAAGGATCCCAAAACCCAGGACTCCCTCTCCAAGGCAGCTCCTGCATCACTGGATGAGCACATCTCATGGAGAGCACAGCTGGAGAAGACTTGAGCAACTTATTTGGAAAATCTCAAGGCATGATGCAATCCCAAGCTTTAGGACAGCATGGCAACTCAGGGTTTTACGTTTCTCAAGGGATGGATGAAGTATGTGTGATTAGTGAAGACAGACAAAGGCTTACAAATGCACTTCTACTCAGATTGCCACACAAAACACTTGCACTGGCTGAGTTCTAACAAATGATGGTGCTCAGGTCTGCCAGGGGAGCACAAGAGGCTTCACATAAACAAACTCAGGGGACAAAGGAGATGTTTGTCTGCGTGTGCAAGAAGCATTGCTATTGCACAATGAAGGAGCACTTAGCTGGGACTGAAAGAATTCAGCCAAATCCAACTTGGTTTGGTCTGCATTGACAACATCCCAGTCTTCTCATACATCTGTCTTTTCTCTTTCTCTCTAGAAAATATGGCCAAGAGGGCAGCTTCAGGCACCACTGAATTCGCTTCAATGGTCTAGCACAAGTTTTGGTTAGACATTTGAGCGCTTTGATTTGAAAAATACCTGTGACTGAGCATAACACCTTTGCAAGGTACTACACATAGTGAACTACATTCACTCAGGGTTTTCTGCCCTTTCTTACTGCTGATGCTCAGTCTGCTGAAACACTGTCAAGTGTGTTTACAGGCATTCATGAAAACAAGAAGAGAAACAGTCACATTTAGAATTGGTGCTGTTCTGTAGAACCATGGCCCCTCCTCACTTTGAATCAGAAAAAAGGAGAAATGTACTCCTCCACAGCCCTATGGCATCAGGGACTCTTCTGGAGCCAGCAGACACAGTTGCCTAAACTCATTTTCAAAGTTATGGTAAAACCATATTTACATGAAAAGACTGAGGACCAGTTAGCTGTGTGGCAAATGCCAGACACAAAGAAGAATGGCAAGTCTTACATTAACCACAGAACAGTTGATTACCATCTCTAACAGGAAAGCACTTGACAAATGCGTTGATTTGCAGCCTATTTGTTGGACTTCAGGACAATTTATTTCATGATATCTGGCTTTCACATTTCCCAGCTTAAAGGATCCTGAACTGTATCATCTTCACAGTGGGAAAACACCACAGGAAGAACTACCAGTACAATGTCCCTACCAGCATGTTGTAAAAGCTACCTAAACTTACACATTAGCATGCTGCATAATCAAAAACTACACCAAGAGCAGAGTTATGACGACAGAGCTTATTTTCATTTGTTGCTAGTTGGACTTTCACAAGCATTTATGAAGGTTAAAAAGAGAGCATCCAAATCAGATAGGACAAAGCATCTAAACGTTTCTTTCCTTTGGTAATGTAAACGCAACAAAAATCCACCAAAATTTCCTCCTCTTATTAGGTCATCTGGCTTCTGTATTGTCACCACTAACTGCCTGACTCTTGGAGGTTAATTGCTTAGAAACGCAAAGCTGAAGACAATTAACTGGAACAGGGCAGGAAGGGAAGACTTAATTTCTACAGAAATAACTTTTCAGCGACAAGTTCTGTAGGAGATGACATTTCTGGAGCAGCCACTGGCCCAAGGTAAAATTTTCACAGGCCAGGGAAAACACTGATTTAACATCTAGGAAACACCTTGAATCTCAAAAGCAACTACTTGCTTCCTATGGAAGGGCAGAACATGGGAGTAGAATAAAGCTTTTGAGACACTTCAGTGAACACTCACGTGCTAACAGGGGAACCCCTGCTGTATTTCCCTGGCAATTCATCCCTCCGAGGAAGAGAACTCCACTAAACAAGCTTACTAGGAGTAAATGTGCATTGTACACACAGAAACCCGGAAGTTTCCTTCACAAAAACGATGCTGAAGTGCATTAAGAGCTCACAGTCTCAAAATTCAGTGGGTAAAGGCTTCCAGCTGGACCTCATCAACCTACTAGCCTTGCAAAGTATTAGCAAAGCTTCTGACAGGCTTGCTGTTGGGAAGCAGCAGTGTGTATCTGGTCAGTTATGCCTGTCAACCACTGCTAAGAGAACAGGTGGACCTGCAAGACAGGATGCTGCTTCAGTTGTTTGGTTTTTTTTCCTGACACCATCAGAATCCCTTTTTTTCAAAAGAAGAGGGTAGATATGCAAAAGATGTTGCAGAGGGAGCAATTCCCTTTCCTGTTCCCCAGCTATCCCTCCCTGCACAGTGGGCACAGGCAGTATGATTAAGCACTCCTAGAAAAGACTGTGCCCAGTCCTCACAGGCTGAACAAAGGCAGCTTCCTCTTGCTCTTATGTGCAAAGCAAGCAACATTGCTATTTCTGAGCATCATGATTTCATTTGACTTGAAGACCTGGACTGTACAAAGCAAAAAAAAAAAAAAAAAAAAATCGGTTACTCATCAAGTTTTATTTTAAGTGATAGAATGTATCAGTATTAGAAGTAATGACGTTTGCTTGCAACCACCTGATACCAAAGCAAGTATTTTAGATGTCTGCAGCATAACAGAAACAATACTCATGCAAATATTCTATCTCCTTACTGAAGCTTTAAGAGCCTTGGTACTGCGCCAGACAGCTCAAACACAGGAGTTTTTTTCAGTAACTCCTTGATATTTAATAGTGAGAGAGGGGCTGAATTGTACACTGATTAACATTCATAATAAATGCCATCCTTTCTCTTTCCATTCCCAATTGATCCACATCTCTATTAACAAAGGAAGCAGATTTGCAAAATGTTTTCAGAAATGCCACAGACCTCAAAATGTCAACATGTGAATGTTTCCCTCTAATCTCAGATTTGTTTTCCTTCCAAAAGGGATTTTTTTTTCATTTATTTCTTTTTATTAATTTTAAATATTAAGGCCATGGAAGTTGTCCATGACAAAGGCAGTTAGCTACGTGCCTTCTCACTACAGACCTTGTCTTGAAATTTAAGGGTTTGGGTGTTTTTATTGGGGGTAAGGGTGTGGTGCCTTTTTTTTTCCCCTTCCCCTAAAATCATGACAGAAATGCAGAACGAAAAGGCAAATCATCACACATCAAGTGCCACACTGGAATCTTTCTAGATTATGAGAAACACATACTCTAAAAATATCCCCCGAAAGCATGAGCCGGAATACTGCTGTGATATGAGAGAAAAGCAGTGCTGCGTTTCCTTCCGTACCTACCAGGCCTCTTTCAACTACTTGTTTCTCTACAAAACTTGGTATCAGGATGTGGCTGAAACCCCCCTCACCTCTGCCCAACAATAAACAGTGAGCTCTAGAAGAAAGAGCTGGTCGCCATTCAAGTTCTCTTGTTTTGATTTCTCCTTGGAATCAAGACTTGCTACGCTCAATTAAAACCAAGGGAAAGAAATGAGCATTACATGAATGTTAGCAGGGATGAGAAAGAGCAAAGCTGGGACACCCGAGCTGCAGTACATATACCCTCGAACTCAGAGTCACTGCAAGACAAACTCCCCGCCATGCCAGCTTAACTACTAAGGGCAGTACTGACTTCTGAGGCAGGTTCAAGAAATCCAGAGCAGATAGTTGCAGGGGTACTTTGAACACTGGGACTCTGTTTTGGAGGCTCACTGTGAGGAATTTATTTCAGCCCTTGAAGCACCAGGCTTCACACCTCTTTCAAATATTTTCTTTTTGTTAATGGTTGGCGATAGCACTTAAAAAAACGAGGGGCCAAGCAAAAAGACCTACAAAAACAGAGGCTAGAATAAACTGAGACTGAATTAGGAGCAGATTCACTAGGGAATTCCTGAAAATTAAGGACACAAATGAAAAGTGTTTCCAAACTGAGACTCCTACAAACCTTACACACAAAAAGGAGCCTGAAATAAAGTGTTACTGTGTTTTCTTAACTGATTAAAAAACACATTTGTGTAATCAGATCTTTCAGCAAATTGTAAAAAAGGCATCATGGTACTGGGGGATTTCTGGGGTTTTGTGATTTATTTTTAAAGAAAACTTACAAGTTCTGCGAGGGTGAGTCAGCAGCAGGAATGCACAGATATTTCATTCCCTGTAAAAAGCAGCAAAAGAAACGAGAAGAAAAGATTCAGGTTAAACACATTTATCTAGCCAGGGACAAGTCCTGATCTAGACTGATGCAATATTAATGACTTTTAGGAAGTAGCACTACCATTCACACAGGCATAGATTGTCTCTACACAGTCAGATTTTAAAACACTTCTTTTCACATCACCTTTGTTGCTAAGACACCAGCACATAGCTTAGTCATTCTTCTCCCACAGCCAAATAGTGAGCTTTTTAAAACAGAAGCATCTTTATTAAAAAGGTCTAAACCTCTCTTTGAAAACGTAATTGTTCTAACTAAGTTACATGTTCTCCTTTCTCTGAACAGATGCTACAACCTGAAATTGTGATATGCAACTTCCTTTGATCCCATACAATCATTTTTCGTTAAAATAAATGATAACCCAAACAAAATGCATTTCAAAGCAGAAACATGTCTGTGGTATGGATTTTGTCTTTTTGGGGGGAATCTTCAAGAAGGACAACCATAAAAGTCATACTTTTCTTCCACAATATTAGCCTGTCTTTCTTAGTCAGCTATCATAGTAAGTTACAAGATCAATTAGGGAAGTTAGATAACCACTTCTGACGCATTAAAAAATATTACTGGGTATATTTAAAACAACACTATACTCATATTCTACTGCTTTGCATTGTCAACATTCATTCTAACTGTCACTTTATTTTCAAAGCTTGCTTTGCTCCTATGACTGTTAAGAAACAGAACACTTCTAAAAGTATATTTAGCTGGCTCCTCAAATAGGACTTCCAAGAATACAACTTGCAACTCAGTCACACAAAAACTAAACCGTTCACTGGAACTCTTCAGAATTATCTCAGATGCAGTTACAAATTCTCAGATGCACTTGTGAAGATAAGAATTCAAGTAAAAGGGTGACCATAAAATGCACCTTATCTTTTTGTAACAATGCACACCTCTGTAATAACCCCACATGTTCAACACCACACATGGAACGTCACACGTTTATCTACAAGAGATCCTTCGCCAACGAGGTGGAACACAACATGTACCTACCAGGCATTTCATCTGCCAGCTGCGAAGAGGGGAGGAAATTTCACTGCTCAAGTGTGATGGCTACCTGAGGCAGCATTTCCTCCAACACACACCTTTGCTTTGCTGGGTCAAAGGTGTATTTCCCCTACGCACGCTTTGCTTCTTCACTTGCCATCTCACACCAAAGGGCAATCCCTTTTATGAGAGATCCTGACCCCAGCACCATGACACACCACCATGTTAATCCTCTGTAAGATGCATAAACTTTACCACTATGTCAGAAAGGTTGTGGCGATACCTCACCCCCATTTCTTCATCACCACTTACACGTGGCACCAATTATTTTCTCAACCCTTCAAGACAGTGTCTTCTTCACAGCCACACAGATTTAAGAGCCTCCCCTGTCCCCAACATGCTTTACCAGTCTTCCTCACAGTCCACCCCCAGCATGCCACAGCCAGAGGAGAATTGCCTCTGTCTATGGCCTTCTGGTTTGGGGAAGGCAGAGTCAGAGCGGGGAAGGCTCTGCAGACAATGCTTAGCATGAGGCAAAGAAGCAGCTGTGCCTGAGGAGCGAGAAGGTGCCATCAGGAAGGCATCAAGGCAGGGACAGCACACGTGGCATTTGCATGAGAGCTGCATGGCAAAATGCAGCCAACGGGAGAGAATAAGAATGAAGTCAGTTTGGAAGCCAAAACAGCCTGTGGCCAGAAGCAACACCATCAGCAAGCAACAGTCCCTCCCGCCTTGTATCAGGTGAAGGGATGCCTGTTGTGGGAAACCAGGATGGCTCCACAGCCACAAGCTGATGCACAACTGCTTGCACACATACATTCATTTAGAAAGACAATGTAGCAGTAATACATATATTGATACACTGCTGAGCCAAGGATGAGAGTTATATTGTGACAGATAAATTACGATAATAAGTACCTTGTGCGACACATACGAAAGGTTTACCTCGGACACTAGTATCACTTCAAGTGAGTCACTCCAGTAAAATGAGGGCCTGTGACCCAAAAGTAAATTTACACGCCATTCTTTCCCCAACGCCATGCCATGGAAAAATTGAAAACTGAGGGTAGGAGAGAGGCTAACTCTGGAGCACAGTATGCCAGAAGGTTTGCTCCCCCAGCATGCCCTGACGCAAGTTGTTCTGCAGATTTCAGAAGCTATGGCACATGCTGAGTGCTTTTCACAGGCTGAGTGTAGAGGGGCTTTCAGATAATGTTCACTTTAAAAGCAGAAGTAGCACCAGCACAAGTTTAAGACCCACAGTGTTCCTTTTTTGTCATGGCTGGCTAGTTCCAACTACTGCAAGCAAGCATGAAACTAGCCTGTGAGAGACCACACTTGGTACTAAATGGCTCATCCAAAGCCTGCTCCTGGGCATCTTCAGCACTTAAAACTTCCAGTGAAGCCCACATCACACTTTTCACCACTGTGCTTGCAAATGCTCAGCATCAGCCTATTAACCTTACTAATAAAGTTTCTCAGGCAGGAGATGGTTAAAGTTACGGGAATTTGATATTTTGACCGATGCATGTCACCTGTGTTTTTGGAAGCCTGTGGTGATGGACTCCTCCCTGTGAGGAAATAGTCACACACTCAACTCAGAAATAGTTAGAGGTGGGATTTCAAAAGTACTGTGCAGTGACCTAACCCAGCTCCCACAAAAATCAACAGTGAAACTCTCAGTGACTTCAAACCAAACACAGTTTGGCCAGAGCTGGTAACTCCTGAGGATCCCACCCTACCATCAAGTTTTGCTTCTCTAGGTTGAAATAATAATTATAATAATAGGATCAAATATCATTCATCATAATTGGATACCTGAAATACAACACCACCACAAGATTGTACAGGGCAGGTATTCATAACTGAGACTCATGATTTTTCCTGTAGATATTCCTGCATTGATTGCTGAAATTAGTTTTTTCTAACACACGCTGTACAGACTTTTTTTTTTTAAACATATTAGCAATAGAAAGATATTTCATTACTGAACTCTGCTGTCTGTGGCTCTGTTTGAAAAAAACTACCCCAGGATCAGAGTATTTGTATATTTGTGCCCCAAGACACTGTTGTCTTTCCTGTGCACATACCCTACAGATAAATTCGAAGAACTGTCCCAAGGGGACCTTTCGAAGCAGAACAATTAATGCCAAGCAAGCAAATAGCTACCTACAACATTTTATATGGGGTACTAGCATGCAAGAAACAACATCACTATTTTATTACCTAGCAGTTTGTTCGCCATTCTGAAACTGCAAAGCATAAAATATTAGGTGGCAACAATCACTGAAAAAGCGACTAAAACAGAGTAAGCTAAATCAAAAGACTGTTGAAGAATCAGGCAGACCAGCTCCTAGTGAAAATTTCAAAAGGTCTCAAATTGGTACCTAGTCAGCAGATTCATTAAATAAACTTGAATCTGGCTGCAGATGCAATATCCCAAGGTTAACCTGGGATATTAATTAAATCTGCATATTAATAAAGATGGAAAAACAAATACAGATTTTATATCAACTACGTGGAAGTCTTTATTTATTTCTTTTTAAATTAACTACACTTCGTTCCCTAAGAATGACAATTGCTAAAAACTATTCAGTGAAGGAAGGACAGAACAATTCAAAACAAGTATTGTGCCACTTCACCTACACACACTAAATTAGGTGCTACAGAATAGCTACTCATCCCAAAACATGGTATTTATTCAAAGCGAAGAGAAAAGCTTGCAAAGCATAAAGACTGATGAAAAGAGAAATACTATTTTAAATCCTATGTGAAGTAATACATCCCTTTTATTTATTGAACACTGCTGATAATATGTTGTTATTCAAACATTTCTTCAGCTGACAGCTATGTCAGTCATGTCGTATTTCTCCAAACATACTTTTTCCCAGATTACCCAATTAAAAAAAAAAAAAGCCAAGATTTTTAATTACATAGAATCTATGTATGTTCTCAGATAATAATACATTACATGCATATAGAATGTGTACAGACCCAAGCTCCTAGGTCAATGAGATGGTGAACAATGACATGCTTTTTTCTCCTCATCTCAATTCACTACTACTTTCCACTTGTTACTTTTAAATCATTGCTCACTTTCCTTTCTTCATCAATCACCTTTACCACCAAACACCCTTACCTTCCAACACACACACAATTCTCTAAACTTTCTGCTTATTATTCACATGGTGATCCTAACTGATGTCCTCATCAAATAAAAGTAGCACTTCCATTTCTTTTGGTATATTTATCCTGTGGCCATTGTCCCCCCCAAAAAAATCAGTAAAATAAAATATAATTTATTTCTTTGTTTTCTATTTCAGCAGAGTAACCACCAAAACTAGATTTCTGTCTCTCTTAGGCCCTGAAACTAAGTGCTACAGTTAAACCGATACAGTGAGAGCTAACAAAACTAGAGCAAGTATTCTGATTTCAAGATTGTCAAAGCTGAAACAAGCGAGAGTTAAGTACAATTTCTAAAATTCACTGTTATTTGAGAAACAACAACTACACTTGCACAATTTCATCACAGATTCTGGAATTAATAAATCAGTTCTGCTGCAGTGACTATCAAGGTATTAAGACCAGATTTGGGTGCATACATACATATGCAGAGGTATTACACTAAGTTAAGGTATTCATGGCATTGCAGTCATTTTCAAATTTCTAATTATTTTAGAGGTCGATCTACTGAAGTTGGAAATGGAACAGTTTTCTCACATTCGGAAAAGTCGGTAAAACTAAAGAACAAGACTTTTCCAATATCATTAGTTTTAAAAAAAGATAAATCTATGTTATTAAATCCAGTATTTCATTCAGTGCTCAGGAATATAACAGTCTAGTTCAAGGAACACTCTGTTCCTATTCTACTTACCCATAATCTATTTAAAAAACCTCCAACTTCATTTTCACTGAACTTGTCAAAACTGGCATTTAGGTTTTTTAGTAGAACATACAGAATTTAGCAGTAGCAAAATGACTTATCTTTAAGTGCTAAGTGTCAGATAATGGGTCAGTGACTGAAAACAGGATCTCTCAAGAACACACACAGATTTAATTGCACAATACCAAGAATGATTTCGGCTCCTAACAGGATAAAGTACAAAAAGTACTGTGGGACAAATGCACTTGCTCCTCTGCAATGATCAAAGATATTCTGGAGTCATTAAGAATTATACTCAGTTTGATTACACCCTAAATTATATTAACACATAGTTTATATGGGAAAGAAAACTGTGCAGTGATTTTTATATAAAACAGAGTACTCTAGCACGACATTCTGCGTGAGAATAAGGACTAAAAATGCTACTCATTATTTCATGTTTAGTGGGTTTTCCAAGTAATGCTTTTACAGACATTTTTCAGAACACTGTCTCCTCCACTGCTGTATATACATTTCTGAGGTTCTAGTTAGCACTGGGAGCCTGAATTTAGAATTTCAGATGTTAAAAGGTGAGGAGAGGGAAAAAGTACCTCAAATTACAAAATTTCAGCTCTCCAAGGGCAGGGAGGGGAGAGAAGGGTCTGTTAAAAAAAGAGTTTAAAAAGAACAGGATTGTATTTTTGGCATTAAACTTTTCTATTTACATTTATGTAAAGATACCATCAACAACTTCCAAGAAATTTTTTTTTAAACATAAACCCCTAAACTTAAATTTGTGAACTGAGATGCAAATAGAAAACCTCCAGCACCTGGCAAGTTCTTTCAGGTTAGTCAAAAACCATGTGTTAATTTGAGTCGTCACATCAACAGATGAGGACAGGAGGACTTATTTTTGTTTAGGGGCATTTCAGCAAAAAAGCTAAAGTGGGAAACAGCCAGCACAAAGCTTCCTCAAACTAAACCAACAAGAGTTTATAAAGGGTTTTGTCCAGTAATGCACCAAAGTGAACCTGCTAAACTGAAAACCGTTCAACCGTTTGTTTGTCCTTTCAGTTACTTTCTGTAGCAATCACCATTAGTGCTGATTTTATTAATGACTCATAGAAAATGCATTTGTGTTCCAGCCAAAAAACAACTCTAATTGACTTTAGAGAACAACACACTTAGGTTTGGTTTTCAAAAATATTGTAAATGAAATTGCAATTACCTGAACAATACGAACAGCAGCAAATGGGATGCTCTTGCAGAATTTATACATTTGGTTTGTGTTATCAGGAATAATACATTAATTTTTACAAGTCAGAGTTCTTTGCAATGCTGGTTCATGGTTTTCTTAGGAAGTAGTCTCAGTGACACTTTTGAAAAGCTCATTATTATTAATGCTGGAATGTGCCAATCATAAATACAAAGTGTCATGTTAAAGCCTTCATTCCCCATTTCTCCTCTCTAAAATTATAAGAGGAAAATGTTGAAGACTTAAGGATTTTATTTTACTTGCATGGAGAGCTGTACATATTATTTCTAATTCTAACCCTGAATTGCAGTTCTAACCTGGCTCATCTGAAGGAACGCAGAGTGTGAGAAAACACTAATGAGTTTGTATTAAATTGTGGTTTATCTCGTTTAGGTCACACCAAGAATATTTACAGGACTACATATGTCAGCTGAGAGGAAGGACTTTGTTAATCTCCCTTGACTACATGACTTATTCAAGACCCTAGGCATGTCAGGGCATATCTAACATTTGAGCACTACCTATCACACTTCATCCCTGAGCCCTCAAGGGGATCTCTGAGTACAAAATAAAACAATATATCCCAGCCACCTCTTTCTTGAAGGGAATGCTGAAACATCATTACTACACCTGTGGAATACACGCACTTTTTACAAGGGCGCGTCATGACAGGACAAGGGGAAATGGCTTCAAACTGAAAGAGGGTAAGTTTAGATTACATATTAGAAAGAAATTCTTGACTGTGAGGGTGAGGAGACACTGGAACACGATGCTCAGAGAGGCTATGGATGCTCCATCCCTGGAAGTGTTCAAGTCCAGGTTGGATGGTCTAATGGAAGGTGATCCTACCTATCCATGGCAAGGGAGTCGGAACTATGTGATCTTTAAGGTCCCTTTCTGCCCAAACCATTCTATGATTCTGTGATTAGAAGCATTGGCTAGCACACTTTCTACATCATGTCCTCTGCATGAGCAGGTCAGAGCTCATGCAGAGGAACTGCCACTATAGGAACGTGCTTCCCTTTGACACAGCTCATGTGTGATGAGCAATTCAAACGCAATTCAAACTGTGAACTAATTTAGTGCATCACCACAGCAGCCTCTGCCAGAGGTAACCCATGATGAAGGCCTGGCCTGACACACTTTAAAAGCTGCTTTGTGGAAGTCTGGTAGCCCACTAAGAAGCCACCAACAATGTCATTTTTGAAAAATTAGTCAGAGCTCCCAACTTCACAGGCAGAACCAATGCCAGACAGGGTATTACTTTAAACTAGAATTGTCTGGTGCTGCTACACCTGAAAGAAAAATGGTAGCTTTTTTGCTCAGCACGGTCTTCTGAAACATCTCATAAGGGGAAACCCTTACCATGAAAAGGCAGTGAAACATCATAGAAGAAAGTTAAGGGTTTTGTTAAAAGAAGAGCTCGTACACTTTCTCTTGAAGTTAGCACAATGGCTGAAAATCGACAGCTTCTAACATTGGTGATATAAGAGTTCAGTCAGTGCCATGGATGGAAATACAACAGTCTGACAATTAAATTTTTAATTTGTAGAGTCGATATTTATACAACTGCAATGACCTTGCAATATGATATTAGCAAACCTGATTTTGAAGGCTGTCTTGCCTCTTCAACAGCTGCTGGAAGTCTTCAGGTTGGATACTGATGACAGAAGAGCCTGTGCAGAGAACATGTTGCCCAGCCATAACCCAGCAGGGACTTGGCTTCTCATGTCATCAAGATGCAATGTGCATATATGAAAGGCCTCCTACAGTTCAAGACTTCTGTATGCTATTCAATATTGTAACACAGTTTTAACAGATTGGCTCTTCTCACCTGCTGAACAGCATCTGTCCAGAATAAGCATTTTCTTTAAAAAAAAAGTATGGCTGATTGGTTTCCCAGTTTTTCCCTATTTAGTTATTTTGTGTTGAGCAGTGATGCTTTTGAGTCCAGACAAATTCTTTCTGGACTACTATTTGTGTGAGGATAGTCCTCAGATAGTGAGGTATGAACAGATCAAGAGCAGCCCCGCAGAGAAGGACTTGGGGATGCTGGTGGATGAGAAGCTCAACATGGCACAGCAATGTGCACTTGCAGCCCAGAAAGCCAACTGCATCCTAGGCTGCATCAAAAGCAGCATGGCCAGCAGGTTGAGGGAGGTGATTCTGCCACTCTACTCTGCTCTGGTGAGACCCCACCTGGAGTGCTGCATCCAGCTCTTGGGCCCCCAGTACAGGAAAGACGTGGACCTGTCGGAGAGAGTTCAGAGGAGGGCCACCAAGACATTTAGAGGGAAAGAGCACCTCTCCTACGAGGAAAGGCTGAAAGAATTGGGATTGTTCAGACTGGAGAAGGCTTTGGTGTGTCCTAATTGTGGCTTTCCAGTACATGAAGAGAGTCTACAAGAAAAAAGGAGAGGGACTTTTTACAAGAGCATATAGTGACAGGACAAGGGAGAATGACTTCAGATTGAGAGAGAGTAGGTGTAGATTGGACATAAATTCTTTACTATGAGGATGGTGAGATACTGGAACAGGTTGCCCAGAGAAGCTGTGGATGCCCCATCCCTGGAATTGTTCAAGGCCAGGCTGGATGGGGCTTTGAGCAACCTGGTATAGTAAAAGATGCCCCTGTCCATGGCAGGGCGGTTGGAACTAAATGATCTTTAAGGTCCCCTTCCAAACCAAACCTCTCTATGAATCTATGATTACAGAACAAAGCACCAATGCAGCTTTCAGCACTTCCAAAGTTATCAGCTGGGAGAGCTGGGGGCATAAATTTTTCCTTTTTGCTTTAGCACAGGGTAATTCCTGTTACAGACACAGAAAAAATGTGAAATCAATCCAGAAAGTGCAGCCGTGAGAGAAAGAAGTTTTCTATTACCAGTTTCCCCAAACTGGTGATGGAATGGAAAAATTACAGAACTTAAAGAAGGTGAGGCAAAAGTTCCCCAATAGTAAACATTAAGTGCTAACAGCAGATATATTTCCATAGTCAAAAACAAATTAGCTGCAAAAATACTATCCACAAACTATGCCAAGCAGATTACTTGCATTGTGCCACAGCTGTCGGTTCAGCTCTTCTATAATAGTTCAGTTTGCTTTCCTTTTCTAAAAGAGCTGTACGTGTATAGTCTACACATCATCTGTAAACATGCAAAGCTATCAAGCTCAACTAAAAACACATGAAGATTTACAAAATACAGACGGGCTTGAAAATATGAAACCAGATTCCAGATCTAATACAAGCTGATATGAAAGTATTATCTATATTAGGTCCACAGACTCCAACCATTTGATCTTAGAAACATTTCTCAGATTTTTATAATGTTTGGCCATTTAGCTCTTCACTTTCCTTCACAGGTCTGGATTTACTAGCCAGTCATTTTTTTTAAATTCATAATCTTGATCCAGCATTTCCTCTTGTGATTTCCCCAGCTGCAAGCTGCTCATTCTTAACACCTTATGAAACAGGTATTTCACAGCATTCAGCAGAGATAAAACAGGAGCAGAGGAGTTACACAGCTTCACCATAGCGTCCTTATTTTTCTATAACTTCTCTTCCTCACACTTACTGGTTTTGTTCCAGTCAAAGCAACTTTTCATTGCATGTATTCTACTCATGCATTTGACTGTTCACTCAGAGTATGGAAGATTGTTCTAAAAGATTATCACAGAGTTTTTTAACTCTGCTCTTCCCTTTCAGTTCAGCTCCTTAGAAACTGAGTATTTGAATATTTCTACTCTGATAAAAATTTTAGAATTTGCAAGGAAAAAATATCTAAACTTATTTATAAGACAACTTGGCTAAGAAGTTCTTTGTTTTCAAAGACACAGTTCATTTAAGCTGTGCAGGCTGCACAAGCTAACAGACTGGACAAGAAAGATCATAGAATCATAAAATATGATGAGTTGGAAGGGACCCATCAGAACCATTGAGTCCAACTTCTGGCTCTCCATAGAACATCCCCAGAATCACACCATGTGTCTGAGAGCATTATCCAAACGCTTCTTGAACTCAGACAGGCTTGGTGCCATGAGCACTTCCCTGAAGGAGCCTGTTTCAGTATTCAACCCTCCTCTGGATTAAAAACTTTTTCCTGATATCCAACCTAAGCCTCCCTTGTCTCAGCTTCATACCATTTCCTCTGGTCCTGTCACTGGTCACAAGAGATCAGTGCCTGCCCCTCCTCTTCCCCTCATGAGGAAGTTGTAGACTGCAATGAGGTTTCCCCTCGGTCTCCTCTTCTCCAGGCTGAACAAATCAAGTTACCTCAGCTGCTCCTGATACAGCTTCCCCCCATGGCCCTTCATCATCGTCGTAGCCCTCCTTTGGACACTCTCTAATGGCTTATTATCTTTTTTTAATTGTGGTGCCCAAAACTGCACATGGTAGTTCAGTCAACAATTAGCTCTTCTCTGCCTTCCCCATCCCTCCACCCACCTACCATATCAACATTTTTATTTAAGTAGTCATCAGTTCAGGAAAAAAGAGGGGAAAACCAGTGCATGTACCAGATTAAGCTGATATTATTAATGACATCAGAATACAAAGAAAAAACAAACAGATAACTGTCCTCTGAGGGTGCTCTTGTTAACTACATAGAGTGATGGGGAAAAAAATCAACATACTGAAAATAAAACCAAAACAAATATTCTGTAGCAATTTGAAACAAAGAAAACTGGCATGCACACAGAAGCAGTACAAATGCAAAAAGCTACTCTTAATGTAGTTTGTCACAGGGTGAACAACAGAAAGCTTCAGTGGGAAGGGACAGTACAGGAATGCACCCATAAACTCTTACTGATTTAAGATCTGCATTACTGTGATCATTACGATGTCTGAGTGCAGTGTACAAAGCTTCCTGCAATGCAGCAGTAGTCAGTTTGACAATGATAATGCTATAAATAAATTAACGCCAAAGGACTCCACAACCACAGGCGACTGCTAATGGGGTTCATACCTTTACTAGATCAAACCTCTGGTGCAGGTCAAGAGCAGCAGTAAAATTACTGGTAACTGACAAATGTGTGTTGGACCATGTGAAAGAAGTTGGTAGTTTCAGTCTGTTTTGTGACTGATGGGTCACAGGTGTCTGCAATGCACACAAGAGTCACCAGGATCGTCACCTCAAGGTGCCTCAGACAGACCAAGGACTGTGAAATGATATGGCTATAGAATGCAAAGCTCAAAGACCTCTGTAAGTGAGAAAACCCACCGTTGCCTCTGGAAATATATTTCAGCAATTACCGTCGTGGTTAAAGCCTGTTTTACTTCCAGTCAAAAACTGTGACTTGTCATTTGTCAGCCACAATGGCACACAGTTCTGAGGTGGGTTTGCTACATGGGGACCCACAGAACCCCTATCCATCCCTGCCTCTCTGCATAATACCTCTGTGGGACAGGGTCTGAGCACCCATCTGACCAGAAGAACTCCTAGCACCGCTCCCTCACCCAGAACTCATGCTGTGCTCCTTCCTGCGCTACACACAGCAATTGCTGCCTGCTCTAACAGTTTCACATTCTTCCTGTGCTGAGGACCTCAGAGCTGGGCACAATACCCCAGGTGGGGTCTCACCAGAGAGGAGAATAGGGGCAGAATCACCTCCCTCAACCTGATGGCCACACTGCTTTTGATGCAGCCCAGAATACAACTGGCTTTCTGGGTTGCAAGCACACATTGCTGGCTCATGTCCAGCCTCTCTTTCACCAGCACCCCAACTCCTTCTCCACACGGTCGTTCTCGATCTGTTCATCCCCCAGCCTGTGTTGATACCAGGGGTTGCCCTGACCCAGTTGCAGCACCTTGCACTTGGTCTTGTTAAATCTCAAGAGGTTCCAAAGGGCCCACTTCTTGAGCTTGTCCAGGTCTCTCTGGATGGCATCCCATCCTTCAGGTATGTCAACCACACCACTCAGCTTTGGTGTCACCAGCAAATTTGCTGACGTACACTCAGCTCCACTGTCTATGTCACTGATGAAGATATTGAACATTACTGGTTCCAATACAGGCTCCTGAGGAGCACCACTCATGACTCATGTCCATTTGGACATTGAGTTATTGACCACCCTCTGGATGAGACCATCTAACCAATTCCTCACCCACCACAGTCCAGCCACTAAATCCGTATCTCTCCAGTATAGAAAAGGATGTTGTGGGGGACGATGTCAAAGGCCTTACAGAAGTCCAGACAGACGACAACCTGTTGGATGAATCAAACAAGTCACTGCCAGACACACTATTATTTAAAGCACATTTGGAGACATGTTTCCTCATCCACCTTTCAGTGTCTCACATTCTGAACAGATACTTTAAAACCTGAACTCCTGAGAAACAGAAGAGAAAGCAGGTGGCAAGAAAACCTAATTATTCTCCTCTGTATATGGCTTTTGTGTGGATTTATAAAACATCTGTGACTGTTCCATGGGCAGCCATCCAAGGTGCTCTAGAGGAGCCAACTTGATTCACCAAGGGCTCTGCCTCTGTGCCTCTGCAGAAGCCCACATGGACATCGCTCTTACTCATTTCACCTGAAATAACACACCTTGGTCCATACGGCATGCAGTCCTTTCACTTGGACAGGCTACCAGTCATCTACAGGGTTTTTTTGTGACACAGACACATATCACAGGAACCTGCATCGTTTAAACTACTAAATGCTTACCTACGTGGTTAACACTGTTTAACAGCTTCATTGGAACAATAGCCTTAGAATGCTCTATAAATTAATTTCAACACTGGTTTTTATAAGAGGAAAAATTTCTTTGAAATAGTTTATACAAAAAGAACTTGCAACAGAGTTCAGGCCAGATTTTGGCAAATTTCTTCCAATGTAAATCACTTGAAGCCTTACAAAACAATTGTCTGTCTTGCATTTAATGTAAGCTGCCCCTGTGTAACGTTAAAAAAAGTCTTAGAATCCAACTGATTTTTATACCTACTTTTTCCTGTTATTCCAGCTTGAAAGTATGCAGTAACTTCCTAAGGCCACACTTTTATTATGAGCCACCCACAAATCAGACATCCACAAGGGATTGTAAATGATCATTGAGATAATGTCTAAAACCAAATTTCTGTAAGAAAACTCATTTTAAACTATATCTCAGTAGGCACATACTACATAACCAAAACCAATATAATCCTTTCTTGTGAAATCCTTCTATCATTTTCTAACAACTTACTAGCTTACCAACTTATGAGGTACTGAAGCAACCTATACTCCAAAACTGCAGTACATACATCACACAGGAAAACACTTTTTAAAAGGTACTGTGGGCATTTCAAGCAGCCAATTAAAAACAGTCTATAACATCACACAGAGGGGCAATGCTCTAAGTTACTACAGTAAACAATAGTTTTACAATCAGCAGCAAGTTGGTGTTGACCATGTTTTTTTTAATTATTGAATTCTTGATCACGAACACCAAAGCCAGATGGGTCATATTCATTCTCTACCCACCAGCAGTGGGTACAGAATCAGTACTTCTGATACAGAGCACTTTAGGTGCTCTATCAGAAGTATTACTGCATCCAAACAGTCAGTATTGAAACTTCAAAATCTGACAAGCAAGATGTGGGTAATTGTGACCTCTGAGAGCTAAGTATGCATCCCTATTAATTTGTTCCACAGGCAGCCAAAAGAGGCCAATTTTTTTTTTTTTTTGACATGTTACTAAAACACTACTGGCTTTTCAAGGTCTAAAAATGCTTACCTTCCTCAGCTTGAACAGAAAGCTTTGTCTAATGAAGTATTTGTAGCATTTCCTAAAGGCTGATTAGGAAGTACTTAAGATAAAATACTGCTTGCAAAAGACAAAGGCAACTACCACAGTTGAAGAACAGGCAGCTTTTTACAGGTGATCAGCATTCATGTAAATACATACACATAAAATAGGGAATCTCAGGGAAAAGATATTTTCTTATCACTGCAATTGCATGTTTAAAGGTCCAAATTACATCAAATTAATTTTTGAACACAAATGTAATTTGATTTCAGTGGACATGAGAACAATCCCCAAGCACAATGCGGATACACAAGCTGAAAACAAACCTACCTACAATCTGGCAAGGATGCAAATAACAAAGGAAGCAACAAAACCTAAGAGAAGTTTTCTAGGCTGTTGTTCCTAAATGGAAACATTCAGTTGCAAACAATCACCACAGTAAGACCATGGCTGATAAAGTAATTAACTCTGCTCCCAAACAAGCAGAATTTGAAATCCTTCCACTACTTTAGGAACTGGGGAGAAGTTTAACAGTTCTTTTCCAGACCACTGTCACATAAAGGACTATACTACATGCTGAGAAAATTGAAGGCACAGTTGGAAGAAGGGGTGATTAAAGCAGATTCGTCCTCAACGAGCCACTGCTTGTTCCCGTGCCACTGCAACTTTCGAGACACTGTTATGAACCAGACTGTGAACAGATCTGGGTAAGTATAATCCTTCATGGCCTTTGTGGCAGTAGCTAGAGGAAGAAATGGTGACTTGGTTATATTTAACTCTCAAAAGCTCCCAGATCTATTTACCATGCAGCCTCACAAACAGATGCACCACCATTAAGTAAGGAGGTGGTGTGCGGGCTGCCAAAACCACCACCACCACCAGAAATACCGGCCTGAGGCTGCAGCTGATCTGTGCCATAATCAGTCTCCGTACTTTTTTAATCATGATAAAACAAAACAATCTTCTATTAATTTTAAAGACCAGCACCCTACAGGCAACATTACATCTCCCTCACTCACCACAAATGTTTCTTTCTTCAACTAAGAGCACTCTTGAAATTCAGTCTGTTTCAGACTTCACAAGCATCAGGCACAACAGAAGTCAAACGGACAGTATAACGAAGTCAACAGCTAAAGCCCTGGGCCAGCACACTTTTAAGTTCAAGGTCAACCCTGAATTCATCATTACCTTGATATTGGCTTTGATTGTGATAAACTGGGGACACTTTTTGTTTGGGCTTAGCTACTGCCGTGCCTGGGACAGGAGGAAATTCTGTAGTTCAAGGATTGAATTCACTAGAGACTTTTTACAAAAGAATGAAAACCAAACATTCCCAGCAGCATGGGGGGGAGCGGGTAACACCAGCAACTGCCTTACCCACTATTTTGCCATATTTAATGAGAATTGGAATGCAGGGAAGGAATAAAAAAATTAGGGGACAATAGTTCCTGACATATATCAAATAGTAGGATTTTAAGGTGTGGCAAAGCCCATCCAGACTCCCCTCCTTCCAAAATAAGCTGGTGTAAAGAAGAAAGCATAACAGTACAACACAGGAGAACTGTAGCCTGCTCACAGCTCAAGATAACACAGAAAATTACAGGTCTTCAGATCAGCTTCCCTTCAGCAAAATGGGGAATAATACTTCATATTAAAGTGTTGGATAGTACAGATGCCCTGTTATATTAGATGTATTATATGGCAGATCACTGATTCCTCCTATACCCCAAGTGTAAATAAGGCTATTTCACATGGAAAAGGACTGCAAACCTCTTAGACAGCCATCTGCTACAGAGATTCAAGAAAGGGACCAACGTACAAAGTAGGGTTGGAGTGCAGATGGAATATTGTTTATGTGATGCTTGAACTCCACAGAGAAGGAAACTTACCTTAGTAAAGCTAAATTAATAACATAATCCCATTATTTTGGTACACTGATTGACACTGTAATTCTTTTCCTTTGTCAGTTAGATTTCTTGTTGTTATAACAGCAGCTACAACAAAATCTGTGTCTGGATGCCAAAACTACAGCTGTCAAGAAAATCAGTCTCAAAACAGCAACTGCAAAGAACAAGAAATTAACCCCGAGATGACTGTAACAGTCAACTGCAAAGTGAGGATTTACTAGGAGTCCCCCACGCCTCTTACCTCAAGCATAGGGCGGGCACTGTCATGGATTGAAAGAATGTGCGTAATGTTATTCTTACTCAATTGCTCTACATCTCGGGCATCTGTGACAGAGAGGAAAAAAAGAAGAGAAATTTTTTAATCTCTTGAAATAGCCCACTCCCCTTTCCATTGTGCATGTTGAAAAGCCACTTATCATCGGTACATTTCTTCTTGAAGCTTCATAAAGTAAGGCAAAACCCCAAATGCAGCTATTTTAGAACACCATAATCAGAGTGGGTAATGGGAAGACACACTTCTTACTCCAAAACAAATTACATGCTATATAAAGAACATGCTTAAGTGACTCAGGAATTTGTTTTTAAGTCAGAAGTTTCATGTATTTTGCATCTGAAATATAAGTTTATGCATGCTTGTGTGCAGGTGATGGCCATCTGAACACGGAGTCAGAGCTGTACAAGAAATAGTTTACCTCCTCTCTACCCACAAATCCCCCTTCAGGAGATGCATTTTCACTTGGGAGACAGACCTTGTGATATCCAGGTCTGAGAAGGGAAGTCAACCATATCCCCTGAAGTATTAATGGACAAGCCAAAACAATAACTACATTCTTACTTCTGTGGACCAGTAGGGAAAAATGTAAATTTAGCCAATACATTCCACAATTAAGAGTATAAAGAGACATTGAGATGATAAAGATATTGAACGTTTGAAAAAGCAAAATGCTACAGCAAGGAAGTGCAGTCGTGAAAAGGTGTTTCCTAGACCTGTAACCAAGGGGTTTCAAACATTCAAAACTGGAAAGAAAACCGGGGTGACTGAAAAGTTGATGCTAGATATTGCAAAAGCATAGGCTTGTTTCTATGAGGAAAAAAAAGGTAAAATAGACTATCTGTCATCAGGGAGCAACTTTCCCCACACTAAACTATCAGCATGCCAGGAAATGACCTGAAAGAACCACCAATGCAGGTAAAAGTTAGTGTACTATGCCCATTTACTTTTGACCCTTTTGCTTGAGAAGGGCACAGCACATCATGGCAATTACAGCAGTGGTTTTGTGATGTGAACACCTGCCTTTGAAATCTGCCCATACAATCTGTTCACACTAGCCTGGTTGCACACAAAAAAAGAGCACTGACCACAAAGGTTTCAGACTGGCTCTCTCTAGGTACAAAAATAACAATAGCATCACCTGTACATTCTTTATGTACGTGCAAGAGTTCAATTACCATCTCTTGTGTCATCTTATCCACCTACTATAAAGTTTCAATGCCTTTTCTACATCACAAAGAGGAACTGGACATTTAATTATACTGCCGCATGGACAAGATCCACGTGAGCACAGCAACAGGCAATAAAATTTAAACCTAATCCTAATGAAAGCTTTTCTACAGCTAAAAAATTGGAGAGGAGAGTGAAAACTTCATTGATTTTACTCACTACTGGTCAAGCCTGCATGATCAACACAGATGTCTAACCCTCCAGGAGAGAATTAACAAATTCTGTCTGAAACAGAACTAATGTCTAGCTGCACAGAACAATCAAAATTTTCTAAAAATCTCAGAGCAAACATTTCAAATAAGAAATGCTAATATTTGCCAGGAGAGTTCTTCTAATCCACTTGACCTTCAGGTTTTTTTTAACAGTTTATAGGACAGTCTTGATTCCTTCGGGAACAACTAAGCAGGCAAGGATTTGGAAGCCCATAAACCAGCCCAAGTGTCCCTAAAAATCACTGCTTTCTGTTTTACAAAGACCAAGAACAGATTTCAGAGCCTGCTGGCTGGAACTCATGGAACTATTGTATACCTAGCACAATGAGACACCAATCTCTAATTATCAATATGACCTACATGCTAAGAAATGGCCTGCCACACAAGGCAAACTTCTTTTAAAGAAGATATGACCCAAATTAAACATTGACTGCTTTGAACCAGTCTGAAAGCCCTAATGGACATAGTACAACTCAAAAGGACTGAAATACATTATTTCTTCAGTTAACCAAGACTTAAGTTAAGGGAATTTCAGCAAATCAAAACTATACAGTGAGATTTAAGATATTCCTAGAAACAAGCTGGAAATGGCCATTCCAGACCTACACCCCAGGGTAACCAGCAGGTCCTCAGTATATTTAGGAAACAACCATTCAAATCACTAAAGTAGAGAAGAAAAAGCTTCCCAGCCAACAACCGTATTATCTGGATCTAAATTTCAAACAGTTTTGAGAGGGGAAATTCCCCAGCACCTGCCGTAAGTCTCTACAGATACTATAGATAAAGCTATTTAAACAGCAGTACAAATAAGATATCCTGTCACTCACGGTCTCATACCATAAATAACAAAAAAAAAAAAAAAAAAAAAGGGTTATGTACAGAACCACCAAAAGCCAAAAGAACCACCATCACCACAGCAATTCTAACTTCTTTACTGAAGCACAGTGCTGTACAAGCACATGCAGGCTCACATTTTGAAATCAGCGTGAAACACCCTATGTTCAAACTTTAAGATCAAATCTACCTATCAGAGCTCATCTCGTGCATCCTCTAAAGGGTCTCTCAAATGTGGTATTACTCTTCACAGCAGGTTACCTATTATTCTGTTTCATACATCGAAACACTTCTCAGCTGATGTGGACTTCTCAGTAAGGCCTCGTGGAAGATCACTCCTCACAAAAGGACGCAATTCACACTGGGGAAGTCGTCCTCTCTCCCTCTCACATTTAGCCTGTTTTCCCTCAGTTTGATTCTATGACTCCTAGCTGAACCTCTACTCATACGCAGAGCGCTGCACACACTTAATTGTAAAAGCAATGACAAAGTCATCAAAATAGGACCTGGGGGTTGTCAGAATTTGTTTCTCGACAGCTCTGGGAAGCCTTATGGTGTGGCTGGGGAGTAAATCACCTAGTGCAGTGTGCTTCCATCTCCCATAAGCAAAAGGGAGACAACACTGCTCCAACCACCCCAATTATGACACATCAATGACTGAAGGACTCCAATACTAGGGTGGTGAAGTCTCAAATGTACCTACAACCATTTTCTCTTACTTTAGTATTTTAGTGCCTCCATAGAGATGAAAGGTGAGAGATAAATATTTCTCCCTTTGTAGAGTTAGATGGAAAGAAACAGCAGTGGAGTCTTTTCCACCTCTACTGCTAATAACAAAACACAAAAGCATGCTGCCAGGAATAGGGGGGGTGGGAAAGCATTACAGTGATATGGGCCTGATCTGCAACAGTTGACTGTAATTGACTCGTGAATTTAGAAGTTTAAATATGTCCACAAAATAAGTGAGTTTAGTTTCAGTTTATTTTCATTTTGTCACCCCTCTTCCCATTAGGCAGCTATTCCAAACTAAAAACATCCTCCCTTCTTCCTTCTTCAAAGCCCACATTTCTGACTTTGTTAGTCTGAAAAGATAGACATACTCCTAGAAAACAATAAGCTAGTATTAAGTTTTCAGTATAAAATTTAAGGTTAAGTATAGAAAACAAAGCTAAGTGCTTGAAGAAGGCAACTCAGCCCATTATGTACAACAGTCTTAAGTCTTAATCTGCAGATGTATAGAGACTACAGTTTCATCATCACCAGATGTTGTGGGGGTTTTTTTGAATCAAGTGACTTTATTTTATGCTTTGGAGAGAACTAGAAATGGACACCTAAAGAAAAACCTTTCCCATCAGGAGAGCTTTGTTCCCTGTCCAGTTATCTGCACTTACAGAGACACATAAAGAAACTAAGCACACGAACAAAAGATCCAGGTCTCCTTTCTCCACTTCACACTACATTCTAGTACATATTCTGACTCACCCCCTCAGAAGGACTTTTTTGGGGAATAAGAAAGGTGGGGAAACGAGTTCAGTACTCTGTTTAATCAGAGCACCTATAAGTTGTCTTCCTTCAAAAGATGAACCTGAAAAAGAGAATGCTATCTTCATCCTCTCCTGTTTTCAGTACCTGAAATAAAACCTTAGAAAATGGAACTTTAAAACCAACATTAAGCAGATGATAACGGGAATTAATTGAATCTAAAAACACAGAACTACTTGGTGGACACTGCCTTTTTATTCACTTGGTAATGGGAAGGGCAAAAACTTTCCCAAGACTCTCCAGATCATCCACAGCAACACTGGACTCTCTGGGGGGAATTAAACCTCTTATTGTGGCTTTCCCCTTCAAAAGCCCCCAAATATTCCATTGGAAAAACCTTAAATGATTACAAGCAAGGCAGGACACAAGCTCTTTAATATTCCAGGTAGAAACACTCTTGCATCCTAGTTCTTGCTACTGCTACACCTTTTGGTTTGGAAGCAAACTGAGCACCCATTTAGAATCTATTATCAGAAGAAATGGATTTTTTTTCCATTTGTGCAGAGAAACAGGCTGTCCTGTGGATCCCTTAAGGAACAAAGCACCCATTTTCATTTTATGTACAGGTGACTTTCAAGAGACCTCAGGTTGCCACTGCAGAAGACACATGGACATGCAGCATCACAGTAAATTCATTGTCTTTTGAGGCATTCCATCTGAAAGGTACAACTGAAACAAACCAAATTTTCCCCAAAACTAGGGGTGGAAAGAAGAGTTCACTGCCTCTTTCTCTTCCCTCATTTTTGTCTCTTAGCACCCTGCCCTGCCATTTGCAAAGAAATAACTCCTCCTTCACTTTCACAGAAGAAGCCCAAGAGCTCTGTTTTCTTCTGGGCTTACAGACCAGACTCAGTCTTGCTATTTTGTATGGACACCTATGGTTCTTCTTGATTTTTTTCTGCCCTCTAGCTGTGCAATCTCAAATACACCCTCTCAGGAGCACACCACAATTTTAATGTGCTACTGATGAGCTTCTAAGATAAAAAGCACTTGAACACATGCCAAGATCCGTGCTTTTTCAGGCAAGTTTTTCAGATACATACTCAAGCCCTGTGCACTAGGGGGATTTCAAGAGATATTTCAATGATCTCCATAGTCAGGATGACACTAATTTTCTACCCAAAAGACCCTTAAAGTGGTTATTAAAGCCTCTCTCATTCTATGTGCTTAAAGGTTTGTGCAGCAGCAAACGAAACAGAAGCAGCAAGCTCAGTTCCCATTTCTGCCACAGGTCCATATCACTAGTTTTTCCTGGGCCTCAGTTTATATCCCAGTCAACTGCAGAAGAGTTCGCACTGCTCTGTCATAGATTGTTTTTAAGTTGATTAGGCCTAAAAGTAGAAATATTTCTGAATACCGAATAATAATTCCCCAATCAGAACAATTGCTGACTGCCTTCTGCAGACAGCCCTCCAGAATCACAGCGTTGAGCATCCCTAACACCCTGCTTTCTCTCAGCAGGAAGGCACCCATCCGGAACAACTGTGCCTTTTCCCAGTCTGTCAGTATCCCCAGAGGTCTCAGAGGCAGCAGGGAGACAAGAGTGTGTGTAGAATGGTATTTTGATTCAGCTCTGGAAATTGTTGCCTGACCTGAGGAGCCACTAGGGAAAGGTCATCCTCCAGAGGGCACATCGGAGTGATTTAGACGTTCCTCTGACTCAACTTCTGAAGAAGCTCCCTCCTCTCTACCCCCTGTTCAGGGACCCAGAAAGTGCTACAAAGCCTCAGCCATGTGTCCAGGTGAGATGCACAATGCCAGGAATCAAGTGTTTCCTTCTCTTATTGAGAAGATGCAACTTTATTCAATTCAAGCTACTAAGAAGAAGCTGAAGAAATGGGAGACTAGTCAAAAGTACAATACAGGAAATAATGTTGTAAACCCATGTCTTTATATGCATCTAGTTCTTTCAGCTGCCCAAATCAGGACATTCTGACCAGTCCCAACTGTATATGCTGCTGAGTATTTCACAGCATCTCAAAACTCATTAGATGCTTTTTGGGAAAGTACCATAAAGCAGAACATGCTCCAAGAACACAGTAATCAAACTCCTCCAGAAAAATACACTGGTAATAAACCAACAGCCTGTTCCTAAATGGGATGACTTCACTGCATGGAGAGTTTGTTGCAACTGCTCCTAAGCAGTGAGGCAGGGGGGTGTTGAAGGGCAGGGGATGCAGAAAAAAGTAAGAATTGTAAAAGTACACTTTTGTATTAGTGAAGGACAGCAACACCTCTCTTCTCTCTTCCTCTCCAGGTACAATAGCTTATCTGAGATTGAAACAGATGCTTGCGACGATGGAATGTAATGATTAAACGCAATATGAGCAAAGGTCATAGCAGTAAATAAACAAACTTTTTGTTTGTGTTTTTTAATCAGTTCAAAAAACAGACCCCACAACACAAGCACCGAGATTAAAGCCAGCTCCTCTTTTACTCTCTCTTACGGAGGCAGCTGAAGCATTTCACCCTCTGCTTTTCTTTCAGCCAGGCTCCCAGAAACACTGCCCACTCACACCACCTTCACGTGCACGCCTGTGCTATCTGCACGGGAGTGACCTGACGTGCCATTTAGGGACCATTCCCAAGGTGCACAGCTGAGTAGCCAGGGTAGGACAGGCGAGAGGGTCATGGGCCCTGGCACTGGCAGAGATGCTGACTCACTCCACAACCTTGGCCAACTCCCTTCCACTGAAAACAGAACTGCACCAGCAAACAGATGCTCTGGCTGAGTTTCACTCCCCAGGGCAGACTGTGGAGGGCTTACCAGCAGGATGGCCACAGTGAGAGGAACAGACTGAGTGCCATGTTACCACAGCCCATCCTGCTCACCTGGCCAGACTGCTCAAAACCTCAAGGACTCCACTATCAAACATCCTCCCAATTCCACTCCTCTCCTAAATTACTTCAGAAAAAGAAAATAAGAAGAAGCAACATGGCTGTGACCAAGTTAGTTAATTTTGTCATCAGCCCATGTAGTAGTTCACCCAAAGTGTTTCCAAAACTATCCTCTTTGCCTTATTTTCCTTTTTTCCTGCTTGTTTTTCTCCTTTTATTATCTACTTCCACCAACATGAAATCACTTCCATCCTCTCATTTTCCTTACCATGGCATGATTAACTCCCTCACATGCTAGCCATTGTACTTTTGTCTGTGGTGGCAAAAGGCAGCTTTTAACTTCACATGTACCTTCAGGCTGCCTCCCAAGGTGATTGGTTCCACTTCCCAAGGGGCAGCAAGCACTGGACCCACAGTGTAGGCCAGCAGATCCAGTGGCAGGTAAATCCTGCAAAAACCACTGAACTCACAGGTTTTGGGACTGGAGGCAAGGAAGGAAGGGCAGGCATGAGGCAGAGAGAATGTGCAGCGCCATCTAAATCCAATGCAGATGTTGCCAGTCTTAACAGACTGTCTGTGGTATCACTCTGACCAGGAAGGACGGGATATAGCAGTAGCCCCTACGAGCCCTGCTCTATTTTATCCAAGCATAGGAAATGTGGGGTCTACATCTATGAAAAAAAAACTGCACATGCACAACTGGTTTACTTCTGAGTAGGGAGTGTCAGCTGGAACTGCTGCTAACAGAATGCTTTGAGAACAGGCCATTTATTTGGATGTCTATGTTACATAAAGTTTCCTGTTTTCTAAATATGACTGGTTTTCTGTACACAGAAAATAAACCTCACGCACAAAGCAAAAAAATCCAGAGAAACTTACAGCTGCAACATGGACAGTACAAGTATCAGTGGTCAGACTGCAACCAGCAGACCTATCAGTCTCACAAGTGGTGATAACAGAACTCTTTAGCAGTTGTTATAAATAACCAAAATAATGAAAGCAATGAGCATCAGGCATAGTAAGCCTTTACCTATAAGTAGGGCTTGAAATAAGCCTTACAAAGAATCTGCCTGGATCACAGGCTTGTCTGCCAAGCACAAGAATCTTTTAAGGCAGGTCAGTGTTTAGGAATTCCAGCTGAAGCACGCTCCAAGGAGATGGTATTCATTTTTTTTTCTTAAAGTACTTGCAGCCCAGCGCACGGATGAGAGAGCAAATGACTTCTTTTTCAAGTGTTACCAGGTAAATCCAGAAATGAAGCAAGATGGGGTTAAAAAGCTACAGAGATACCAGAGAATTCCAAGGGCCTGTGAAACAACACCTTAAGATCCCTGCTAAGTAACCCTGGAGATAATGATAAAACTAATCTTACCTTTAAAGTTGCCAATGAACAAGCCAGGCAGAATCTGTGAGAAAGAAATATAGTATCAAATATAGATATCTTGTGGTAAGACAGTTTGACAAAGTTCAATTTGCATACAGGATGGAACATACTACTTTAGCAGACTATTGTCAAATGCAATCTAAAACATGCTGACAACATTTCATGCCTTTTTGCAACCTTCTCAAACTAAACAGCTCTGGGCAAACCATGCCTTGACAGAGTTTGTTGGCAGCCAGGGGTTGTTAATCGTGGGAACTCTCACACAATGGAGGCTCTCCAAGGATAGCAGATGTGGTTTACAAATATGAAGTGGGCCTCGCAAAACACCCTTCCCCCTGCCCCCCCAGCAGGGTAAGAGTTACCCTCATGGAACTAATGATGAAACTTCACACAGCAAAGGTGATTTGCCTAAAGTTGCTACAGAAACCAGACAAAGCCCTGCAAAATTACATCCTTCGAGGCTTTTGAAGTGCAAAGCCATGCAGGTCAGGGCTGCAGCACTCAGAGGAAATCACTGCAAACAACGATCTGTGTGTTCACACAGAAAGGAAACTGCTGAAAGTCCATGAGTTGTGTGTTTCTCTTCCAGATCTACCCACTCACCCCAACACTCCCAGAAGCCTGCACAGGTCTCGATTACAGGACATTCTTTCACTTGGGAGTCTCAAGGTCTGCCCAAGGACCAGCCTGTGCAGTCTGAGGACATGTGCACATACACAGAGGCAGGTGACACCACAGTGCTACACCTCCCATCCTCTTATAACCCTGCTAACTTGGGAACAGCGGTAAGGACCTCAAACTCCCCCCACACACAAACACAGAACACACATTTTCTGGCCAAAAATTTTGTTATCTGCCACCTGGAGTCTCTGACCCACACTCACATCGTTTGAAGGGACCAGAACTGTGGTGATGAAACTGTACGATCCATTTTTCTTCAGTGCATGCTGAGCATACCACCAGTAGAGATATGTCAGTGCTGACTTCCTAAACCCTTAGCAACACCCGAGTGTCACCACAACAGCAGCAACAGTCTCTCAGACACAGCTATTTAAAGGGAAAACTCCACCCATTTTGCTTGATCCAGCAGCCGCGAAGTTCGAAGGACTTTTCATCAGGGATTATCGCTACAGCCTCCGTTTCACTGCAGCCTTCCTGCTGAAAGGCAAACCATCCCACCATGCAAGGTTAGCAGGCCAGCAGAAGAGCCTGCAAAATAGTGTCTGACCTGCTTTAACTCCAGGACTTTGGTCCCATGAAAGCATCATCACGTTCACTGTTATTTATCTCGCCTTGCAGAAAACAGAAAGGCTGCAGCACTTCCCGTACTCCCTGTAGCTTCAGTTTGCAGAAACGTTCCTCCCTCTAGGCTTTGCTGGGTGATCTCTCTCTGCCTGCTGTGTCACATCAGCTCTGAATACAGGGCTAAATTCTCCCCCAATGGCTTCTCAAGGACCCTTGATGGAGCTTGATGCTTGTAGATCCCTGCTTGCAAATTAAGGGCTGATTGACAACACTACCTGGTCAAGAAAATGGTTCTTTAGTCTGGTACAAATAGGTACCTGTAAGTTTTGCAAAGATAAGCTCAGACAGCTTTCTCCCCTTTCCTTCTCTCTTCATTTGTAGAAATTCAACATTCTTACAAAGAGAGCAAAAATCCTCAGGGCAGTTTCCAATGCCGGGGTATCAAGTAGGGAAAAGAACCTTTACGATATCCTGTGGTCCCTTTCCACATGCACAAGTCTCATGGTTTCAAGGGACAATTCAAAAACTTAAATACACTTGATGACTCTGCTAGAAGTGCAGCTCCAAGGCCACCATCCTAGGCTAGGAAATGGAAGCCTGTAGCTGCTCCAGAGAGCACAGTACAGAAGAGTCATCGCAAAAGAGGCCAGATTGTGCAAACAAAATCATGTTCTAAAGCGAAAGGGAGTCAAGTTATGAATGAATTTCACCAATCAGATCACCAACTCGAGTGTAACAAATAAAAAAATGAAAAAGCCCTCACTGATACTTTTAAACAGCTGCCTGGTACTTCCTATCTGCAGAACAGATCTCCAATCACACCCCCACTACTGTAGACTATAGCATTTTAGACTCTAGGACATCATTTCTGCATCAAATGTGCACTCTCAAGAGACGATAAAAGCTTAATTTCCAGTCACAGTCATTAAGCTTAGACATTAGAAATTAAAGGTAACGAGAAACACTAGGGGGTTCCAGAAATGAGGTTTCTTGTTGGCAATGGAGGAAAAATCCAGAAGTCTGCATTTGTGCACCATGAAGCAACACTTTATGGTAGATAGGAAATTAGGACACCCTGCAAACAAGGACAGATGTTACCCCAGTTGTCCCAGTCATTCTAGAAGCAAGAAACATTACTATGGGTGAAAGCTACCTGGAAAGAAGTGAATCTTCATGTCATGCTGACTAATACTTCAGCACTCGACTATGGCTGGGAACTTTCAGCTGTGTCATCTCACACTGCCTTCAGTAACTGCAACTCTGGGCTGTGCAAAATGAAGGCTGATGGCTGCTAGGGGCGTGTGAGAGAGAACGGGTGGGAGCCAGAAGAGTAGAAAAATAAGGTGGTTGTTTTTGTGAACTTTTCAACCACTGCTTTATGAATAAAAACAGTAACCTCTTTCTATCATCCGAAACATTGAGAAAATGACCACAGACTAAATAACAGATGTAGGAGAATGCACAAGCAAGGGACAAGGACACCAATGCCTGTCTTCATTTGTACCTCGCATGTGAGCGCAGCTCACATCCTCCAGCTTGCATGAAGGCAGAGCCCTGCAACAGACAACGGTTGCTCCAGTTGCTGATGCTTCTCATCAGTCCTCTCTGATAACACACCCTTCAGGAAAATGGCTTAAAGGGCTGCTTCACCGCTGTTTCCTATACAGACAAATGCTCGTAACAAGGCATTTAACTCCTTGCTGCTTCTAGATGTGTTAATATTGATGAACTTCCAGAGAAGTTCATGGGGCTTTCTCAGAGACGGCCAGGCTCCATTATAAGGAAGAGACAAGCCTATGTTTGTCCAGGACTACAGTAGAGTGGCACGCATCAGGGAGGGATATTTGCTGCTGACGTGAACTGACATAGCTTCTCTGACTTCCATAAAAGTGGTTACATCAGCTCTAAGTAGCCACGCTGGTTTAAATTTCTCATAAATCCACTCCTACAATGAACAGGGCTTATCTGCCCTTTTTGTAGAGCTAGCACTCAAACCTTCTGAAGGGTTTACACGAATAACCAGCACTTAACTGTAACAGGAATGAACAACAACTAAAACCCAGGAAAAACTCTTCACTAAGCATATCCTGTTCACAGATAATGAAATCTTGTCACCATCTCAGCTGCTAGACTTCAGCTCCTGGAAAACATCTTTGTAGTTTTTCAACCACAGACTTCAACTTGAACTTTGAATACCAGTAAACATTAGACATGAAGCATGAAGACAAATTAGGCCACCCAAACAATTTCCTAAGTCAGACCCCATTAATCATTCTGACTTCAAAGATGTAAGAAAAAAAAGTAAAGTACTGAAAATTAATAGCCAAGTAAATGCACATTCACTAGACAATTCTTCTCTGGGCAGAATAAGAAGGGCATGTGCAAACCAATGCTTTCAGTTTAATTTGGGAAAAGTCAGAAGGCTTGGGTGGGCTTAAGGAAAAAAAACTAGGCAGGGCTAATTTTACAGAAAAAACTAGCAACAAAAGACAAACACCACCTAAAAAGAATGCCAGACCTCCTGCCCTTAGTCAGCCCTAATGGCCACATAGTCAGGTGAGACTGCTATTTGCTTTGAAATATATCAGTATTAGGAGACAGAAAAATAAGGAGGGGACCATGCCACTGAGAAAGGCTCAGCATCCAAAAGCAGCCACACAGGCTGTAGCAGTCTCTGGAGCTCTTCCTTACCACACCCACTACAGGTCACCATTAATCTCTTCCCTTGGCATCAGTACAAAGAGATTCCTTAAATGAAATAATCCACTATTGAATAAGCTGATTATTTTCTCCTACCATCCCCATATAGCTTAACCACAAAAAAACCACTTCAGTTGGAAACTAAGGCAATTTGTATTGGTTGACTGAGTCAAGCAAATACCCCCCAACATCTATGCTAATGACTCCATGCCTCCCCTTGCCCCTCCAGCATTTGCTGACTCATGAGATCAAAATGAACAGATGATCCAGGGGTACATTCTGAAGGCGGCAAGTAGCAGACCCACATGCAAGACCCCTACAAAAATACACCCTTATGGCCAGTACCCAACATAGTTACAGCCTCCTTAAAGGAGCCAGCTCCTCCCAAATGCTGAATGTCTCATCCTCTTGGATGTAGTCATCAGAAAGGGGAGAAAAATCCAAGTATTATTATGCTTCTCCTGAAAGCTCTGGTTGGTACACGCCAGAGCAACATTTAGCAGAATTAAAATGACCAAATTGGCCAGTCACACACTGCCAATTCCTACCCATATGGTACCACAGCAAGATCTAGTGCAGCTTCCCATATCCTGTCCCTCTAAATGTTTTGATAATTTCAAACATTCATAGAAAAATACCTCAAACACATCAGAAGCCTAAAAGGAGTCTTTCTAGCTGTGTTTCTTCCGAACTGGCCACTCCTAGAAGGTGCCTGCAATGAGTGGCTACGAATCAGAATATTATCCCCAGACTTTGAAAGCAAAAAAAAGGACCAACGGAGGTTCTACCTCCTGCCAACTAACTTGATTCCTCACCAGCCAGATCTTTCCCTGCCTAAAGTTTCTATTTCAATGCCTCTACCTATAGGATGAAAAGGCTTCACCTTGCAGGTGGCACACTAAGCACTCTGGGCGTTCACCTATCTGACTTCCAGGGGCAAGGATGTATGACTGGGACAACATGTGAGCAGCTATTTCTAGCTGTTCTCCTCTGCTCTGTCGTAGGCCACGCACGCAGCAAAGCTACTCCCAAAGCACTCAAAGCAGGATGTAAGACAGAAGAGATGACTCAACTCCTGTTCCTCATAGTAAGCTATATATAAAAGGCTTTCAAACTTGGGTTTAAAACAGAGGTGGAGATACTGAGAAAAATCACAGTTGTCCCTTGATAACCACCATGGCATGCCAGGGGAATCGGGCACACAATCAGCCCCCACTGCCAGAAGGCCAACACCCTTCGCAAAACAGATCCATCTTCCTTCCTCACTGCGATCTCCACTGGGGCCGCGCGCTTTCCTGTCCCACAGGCACCGGGCCCAGACCTCCAGCGACAGCCCGTATCCACGGGCTCCTCCGCGCCCTGGGAGCAGAGCAAGCAATAGCCAAGTCACACAGTTCAGCCCTGCGCTCGCTGACAGCCCAAAGCCCCGGGTCCTGCCGCAGGTCGGGGGGTGCGGACTCTGCCCCCGGCCGCCCTCCAGGACGAGGGGACACACAGGGGACACTGAAGCTCGGCGCCGGGGGGCACGGCGGCCATCAGCGAAGGCTGGGAACTCCCTTGGCCCGGGGAGGGGAAGCCCGGGCGCGCATCACCGAAACCAGGGGCCCACTCCAACCCGCCCGCCCGCGCTGCGGCCGGGCAGCAGGAGGAGGAGGCGCGCCCCGAGGGTGCGGCGCAGCCACGCTCCCCGCCCCTCCGCCCTCGCCCCTTAGTGGGGGACCCCCGAAGTCGAAGGGGAAAAGCCTCTGCTGCCCTGGCCTTTGTTCCGGGCGCGGCTACCCGCCGCGCAGGGCGAGACAAAGGCGGGGGCACCGCGGCACCCCGCCCGCCC
>VXAY01003847.1:2960-40083 GCA_013399855.1 Oxyruncus cristatus | reverse complement strand
CGCAGACCTGCCCCACCTGCCGCGGCCGGCGGCACCCGGCGGGCGTTCCGGGAGCGGTGGATCAGCGCCGGCCGCGGTCGCAGAGGTGTCGGCTCCCGCGAGGGGCTCCCCGGCGTGGACCGCCCGCCGCCGGTGGGCCCAGGGAGAGCAAGGCTGCGGTGCGGGAGCGGGCAGGTGCTGCCCGCCCGTCTCTGCCATCCCAAACCCTCTGTTGTTTCGGCCTCGAACGGGCCCTGGCAGGACGCACCCTGGCTTTGGGCGCCAGGGCTGCTTGTCACAGCATCCTGCTTGCCAGCCCGTGCCGCTTAGGCGTGGCGGTGCCCACGCGTCGGGCGGAGGAGGGATGCAGGATGCAGGCGTGTGAGGCTCCGGCTGTGCCGGCAGCAGAGCCTCGCTCAGCGGCCTTTGCCCTGGCATTTGCACGCTGTAGTGGTGTTCTGCCCTGTCATCCCAACCACGCTGCGGGCAGACAGGGACGCAAAGGGTGTTCGTGACCTAACTGAGGCAAACAGAGAGGAGAAAGCAAGTAGTTTGAAGTAAACATAGCCGGATCGTACTGGTTGACAGCACTGGAGATTGCCTGGTCCAACCTTCCTCCTCAAGCAGGGAATGATGCTCATTGCTGAGCCTTGGCAGGCGTGGCTTCAAAGCCATGCTCAGTACTCCCACCCCCATGCTTTGCTTCCTAAAACGTGTCATGATAGAGCCACATCCCTTTAGCCACGGGGATGTGTTTTAGGGAGGTGTGGTGATGGTGGATTTGGTGGTTAGTGAAGGAAATTTTCTCCAAAGAGTTAATGTGATAGGGGATACAGGGAAGGACTTAAGGGATATACAGAGTTCAAATAATCAGGGACAGGATACTACTACATAAGGTCTCTCCCATTAACCAGCAGAATAACAGTGCCCAAAAAGCCTGAAATCCTTAGCGGCTTAAACGCAAAACAGAGAAGAATGTTGGTGTGTGACCACCATCAGGTTCCCTGTGCATTTATACATGCATCAGTGTGAGATGCTTATAAAAAGGGATCCCAAGATGTCATTTTTTGGGCACACCTCGGTAGGACTAGGCAGGTCAGGGACATCTGCAGCTCAAAATAGGCAGTGGAAGGGTGAAAGATGGAAAACATGGTTAAATCAACAAGCAGCAAAGCCAGGTATGAAATAATGGGTGGATGAACTCTCCGAAGGATAGGTTAGTGATGGGGGATTCTTACGTAGTGGTAGTGGTTGCCAGTACAAGCAAACTCTAAGGGAACAATTTCACAACCTCCAGTTGCAGTCGAACATCTGCTGTTGCCAAAGGTGGTCATATGTCCTCACACTACTTTCAACAGCACCTCTTCCCCTTCTGCTTAAGCAACCCTCAACACCTGTCTGACCCAAGACTGAATTTATTCAGAGAACAATCCCTGTAAAAAGCTGGGGAGTGACAACTCATTCCCTGTGGGGTCAGACCAGTCCATACAGAGACAGGGATCAGGACCAGACAACTCAGCAGGGGCTTGTCATTGTATTGCCATCTTCAAAAACTGGTGCTGTTCCCACAGAAGCCAATGATATGCTTGAAAGCCAACAGAGATTAAGCCACCAGTTTAACTACCTAGAATGATGGAAAATTCTTACCTTGAAACAACCATGTCATCACCACAGATGCTTAAATTTCAGGGGAACCCTAGGGAAACACTGATTTTGCACTTAAAGTATTCCTGAACCTTTCCCTCCCTGAGGCTCCACAGAGTTTGCGGGGCTATATCGCATCATCCTCAGCCTCACAAATGTCATAGCCAGGAAGGATAACCACCTGACTTGAAGCACTGCACTTCTCTCCTCCCTTCCCCCTTCACACTGGTGAAAAGCATAGCAATGAGCTTTATCACAGCTATTGGCTTTAATATTCATTGGTAAAGCTCTCCAGAACGTAATGTACTTTATCCTCATACCGTACAAAATATGACTGAGATCCAAACAGTATGAATCACAGCGTGCCGTAACAGCTACTAAACACATTGTATCCCCAAAGTGAAAGTTGTTAGCAACACTGGCAAGAAGGACAAAAAGGGACAATATCCCTAATAACTGCAGGTGTCTGTGTTGTGCTAAGAGGTCCATGATAACTGGAAGGCCTTGTGGTCAATAAGCTGGAAGTCTTGGCACGCTTCCTCATAACTCAGTTCTCCTATATGTAAACTGCAAGTAACCATATTTCTGGCCTTTTCAAAGAGTGCTGAAAAGTACTGTGCATGGGCAATTCATGTGAAATTATTATATTAGGCAATACAGATGGAATACAAGTATATCTAACTTAGTATCTGACATTTTTCTGAATAGTAAGTGTCACACATCCTCATGGGAACTGTGATCCTCTGTTTCAATTTCAAGTTTTGTTACTCTCTTCAGGATGCCTACTTCAGCCCTCAGTGCTTTCCCATATTAGACTTTTATTGCATGCATGCAACGTTTTACAGTGAAAGAGCAAAAATCAGAGTGAAAGAGTGTAACGTGACAAGATTAAAAAGCAGTGAGAGAAAATCCACTTCTCTCTTAAACATTTACTATGGTATATAGTATATCTTTTGCATCTCCACAGGTCTAGAGAGGGAATCTTGATACTGCTGCCAGACTTGTGTCTCTTACCCAGTTATTCAAAAACGTGGTTGTTTTTGTTCTTCAGCCATTGTTTAGTAAACTACCACACAATGCATTTATGAGGGCAGGTCACTTCTCAAGACCTTATTCTTTGCGCTTAGTATCTGCACTGGTTTTATTGTTTTGAAGTTCATTTTAAAAAGCAATCTATCCTGAGATGACTGGACTGAATATAAATGAACACAGAAAATAAGATCAAAAAGGTCCTGCTGAATTTCATAATCTTCAGTCAGTATCCCTGAAAAGAGATCACTTTAGCATGGCCTGTAATCCTACAAATCCAGGGATTTTCCTACTTCTTTGTGATATGAGGATCGTAAATTGAGTAATCCCCACTTCTTGACTTCACACACAAATGTATCTGGCAATGCCAAGCCTTCAGCAGCAGCGACCTCCTTCTAGGCAATTGACTGAAAACTAACAACCAGTCAAACTGATAATGAAACTGAACCTTCTTAAAAATTAGGCAGAACTTCTGCGTTGACAGTACATTGAGCTTATTATGTTAAAACTAAGTAAGTAAACACTCTCTACTTCTTATCTTCTGATCTCACTTTCTCTAAGTGCTGAGCTCACATTCAGCTGTAGGCAGAAGGCATGTCAGCTATCCATGATCTGTCAGAAACTGATAAGACCTGGGCTGGGTTTCTGTGAAGCAGCGTCACAACTTAGTTCTCAGAGATGGCAAGAAGGCAGATAAAAAGAATGGTTGGTCAGAAATAGCCAGTGGAATGGTTTTCCTCTGAAACAGAGCATTTTGACAGAACGGGACTGTTTCACCAGAAATAAATAGTGAAACCTTAAAATTCATAAATGGCACCAGGCTTGTTTTCTAACTATGCTGAGAGGGAGGTGAATCATAGAATCATAGAATCAGATGGGTTGGAAAGGACCTCTGAGATCATCAAGTCCAACCCTTGACCACCACCACTGTTACTAGACTATGGCACTAAGTGCCACATCCAGCCTCATCTTGAAAACCTCCAGGGATGGAGAATCCACCACTTCCCTGGGCAGCGCATTCCAATGGCTGATTACTCTCTCCGTAAAGAATTTCTTTCTAATATCTAACCTAAACCTCCCCTGGCACAGCTTAAGGCCTTGCCCTCTTGTCTTACGGCTGGTTGCCTGGGAGAAGAGACCAACCCCCACCTGGCTACAGCCTCCTTTCAGATAGTTGTAGAGGAATGGAAGGGAAGGAGCTTGCAGGACTCATTGCCCATTCTTTTAATATTTCTATTTGGTAATAAACATTGCCAAAGCATTTCAAAACCTGTTCTCTGGATAGAAGAGATTGATTTACTGTCATGTAGCCTCATAGCAGAATTCATTCATTATTTGATAAATTCACTGTCTTAAGGCCAAATTTGGCTTTTATTATGTCACTGTGAATCTACAGTAACTTTGTCAAAATCAATGATATTTGAGCAAGCTTTAAGTCCTGAAAATGAAGGTATTTACCACTGTGGTTTAATTCAGAAAAAAATCAGCTTTCAGGAAGCTGCTGTCAACAGGCAGAGTAGCTGGAAGACCATTATTCTGCCTTGTACTCCCCTTGCTTCCCCTTTCCATTAATGGATATCAACAGAATATAGAGTATGCCAGGACATAAGGGCTGAGCCAGCAGACAAAGCCAAAATGGCACAAAGAAGGGCTTTGCAAAAGACAGGTCTTAAAAAAAANTTAAAAAAAAAGGTTTAAAAAAAAAAAAAAAAAAAAAACAAACCACAACCAAAAACAGCCACACCAAACAAAAAACCAAACAAACAAAAATAAAAACAAACAAACAAAACCAACTAACAATTCAGACAGGACAAACAACACTAGAGAATGGCTGAGAAAAGCATGTAGGATAATTTAGAGGTAGGCTAGCTGCCATGGCAACCATGTGCCAAATTACTGCACTTCTATGTCTCTAAACCTGCTAGCAGCTAATTTTGTTTGCATGTACTTCAGGCTTTAAGTAAATTAATCCACCTTAAAACTCATGATGGATTGCAAATGAAGTGCAGATACTAGGACTGCTGTGGGGTGTTTTGTTTAAGCATTCAGAAAATAGAGATAGAGAAAATAATAGGCCTTGAAAATTCTGATTTCACTAAGTGGTTAGAAATTACATCATTTCTTTTAACATCCGTAGCAGGCAGTTTTAACCCTGAATTTGTACTACTTTGCCTTGTACCTATTTACCAGATCAACCTGACACCTTTACTTCCAATCTGTATATAAGAAAGAAATTGGTCCTAGCAGCAGCTCTATTTATTTTTCACTCTGAGAAACTGCCATGTTAAAAAAAGAGTGAGACGTTTTCTTTTAATGCCAGATTCTTTGGAAATATGGTAAAATACTACATCCCGAAAGAATAGAAACAAGGCTATCAAAAGGTATGCTGCAAGGCACATGCATATTACTAGTTACTAAGAATAGTCCATTGCTGAGTGTGAGTGAAAGTATCCAAATGTGTTCTCTTGATAAGCTAAGCATGTATTCCTCTCTCTGGGCACACATAGAAGTGTCCTCAAATGGAAAAATAATATTATAATAACCTAACCTCTTGCTTCTAGGGCATATACGTGTAATCCTAGGGGAACACACACAGCCTTCACAACACCTCTGTGAAGGAAACCCATAGACCATTTTATACATTGGTCCATGAAAACCCTTCAGAGTAGAAAGAGGTCGGATTTTGATGTTCCCACTGAAACTCGATGAACATAATTGAGATGTTCAGCCATCAGTTGAGAGTCGTTAGGGCTTGATCCCCCGCAAACCAGCAGGAATCTTTGAACCAGCAGAGGAAGCAGCAGTGGTCAATGTCAGGAGGTAGTTCCCCATCCTCCACCATCACATGATACCCATTGTAAAATGTGGCTTTCAGTCATGATGGCCTGCCTACAGCCAAAGTGCTGGGCAGAGATCTTTATTTTGATGACATTTTCCCAGTATCTTTTCCTTAATGGGATATGTCTTAAGATCTCCTGTGTTTGAAAAATTGAAAAGAGTTAAAGCTACAGTTTGTAATTCTGTATTACATTTTCTTGGCCAAAATCTAAGATATTAGCCCTTAAAAAGGGCTAATGAAAACCATAATCCAAATCCAATGAAAACCTCATATGAAAACCGTAATCCAAATACTACATTCTCCAAGAACGTTCAGTTACTCTTTGAGGGGCTTGCACTATTACTGGTGGCTCACTCTTGATACAGTAATATTATCATCCAGAGTCAGTTGCTCGATTTTTCTTGTGGAGTTTTCACTTGGTTTCATTATTTTTGGCCTGTTGCAGTTATCTGTCTAACTGTGGCAACAGAGTCTTTCCAAGCCACATCGTTACCTAGAGAGTCTGGCAGTATTTCTCTGGTGCATCTGGGATTCTCCATGTCCAGGACACTTCAGTGGGCTGGGAGTGGTTCATAGCACTGCTGAGAACAGAAGATGAGTGGGAAGCAGAGCACAGAGCATGTTTACAGGCCTCTTAGATTGTGTCGGTGTAAACCCCGAAATTGTTCACAAGTTGAGCAGCAAACTCATTGCCCCTTGCCTGTCTGCCTGCCTTCTGCTAGTTATAACAAAAAATGTGTTTTCTCTCTAAATATATGCCCACCCGAGACACCCTGGATCAGTATAATTGCAGCTTCTCTCGACAACAATTAAATACCTTTAGGGATGTGAGTCATGTCAAGCTCAGGAAGCAGTAACAATGCTAGGACTTCACATTCTGCTGTTTGCAAATCCCTGTTCTAACATTGTCTCCTGCTGAGCACTGTGTCTCCTGAGCAATGTATTCACTGCTGACAAACCATTCCACAGATGTGGCCCAGCTAAGTACAGATTAACACCCAATGTTGGTATGTAAACCTGTACTCTGCTGCACATGGTGTAAATTCAGGGTATTAAACTGAAGATATTTTCAGACATTATGATATCCCATATGCCTTGATCAGCCCAACAGGTGCAGTCACCAGTAAAGTTGTGTCAGAGAAGATAAGAATTGCTGATCTGAGATGGGTACTGTCTGCTTTCAGGTTGACAGCTGATTGTTCTTCTTTTCAACCATTGTCTCCTTCCAAGGGAAGAACCTTGTAACTGATGATATTGTCTTCTTTGTATACACTCTGTTCTCTAAGCTGATGTCTTTCACTTTCTGCTACTACTGGACACCTTGCAGCTGCAGGAGATAATGCTCACTTCTGTCTCTGAGCTCTTTGGGTGTTTCTCTGATGTTTTATTGTGGTATTTTAGACTCCTGGTCAACCCCTGTGCTAAAGCATCAGAACATCCTGTAAGCTTCTAAGCTGTGAAGGGATAATTAAGGTTCTCCTTGTGGTCTCTTCTGAGGCTTTTTTGTTTGTTCTGATCCTTTGGTCCTTTGTCTGGGACTTGACACATTGGTTTCCAGGTTATATACTTCTCAATAGTTTCACGTTCCTTTGTGACTCCAGGTGAGATCTACTCCCTCAAACCATTTATTTTACATAAGAATATAAGAGCAGCTGTTCCAGTCTTAGCAAGGATCCATATAGCTCCACATCTTCTCTCAACACTGGCAAGTAGTGGATACCTACAAGAAGCAGGGTGAGTACAGAGCGGGGTTCCTTTCCCTTTTATATCTTCCAGTTTCTGGCAACCGGCAGGTCATGTTTATGAGCCAAGGACACACCCAGTCCCTGAATGTTAAGCTGGTGTTTTTATGTTAATATTTACAGTGACTCTAAGATCTCTTTCTTGAGTGACAACTGCTCATTCAGAACTGTTTGCATTTATTAGGGCTATATTTTTCCCTTATGCACTCTTTTGTATTTTATCAGCATTTTCTGTGCCATTTTACTACCCAGTCAGTTGATAATGTGAGATCCCTATGCTACTTTCTCAGGCAGCTTTTGGTTTGGACTATTGAAATAACTTTTTATCATCAGCCGCTTTGGCTATCCACCATCTTCTCCAGCCCATTTGTAAATGTGTTGGACAATGCTGGACCTGGCATGGACTCTTGAGCCTGCCTTCCTCTTGCGACTTCCTTAAATTGTGAAAAATGATCAGGAGCTCCCACCTTTGCATTTCATCTTCAAACCAGTTACTAATTCAGAAAAGGACCTTCCTTCAAGGTAAAGCTTTTTAATGAACTTTTTGAGGTTTGATTATTACTTTGAAAAGGTTTCTGAAAAATGCCATTATACAAATTCTGAGGTAAATTAGAATGTGGAGAAGGGTGGAAAGAAAGGAGATTGTTTGTCTCTGAGACCAGAAAGTTTTCAGTCCTCCTTATGTCTAAACTCCCCCTTAACCTGAGAAAACTGTGTAGTCTTCCAGACCACTACTTGTGAAAAAGCAGCATATTTCCACTGAAATCCATCTGGCAGTGCTGATAACATGGGCTGAATGTTCAGTTAATTAGTAGAATCACTAAGTTTTGTTTCATTTACCCATGTCTTTGAACCTGGTTCTGTAAGCAAAAATACTTTTGTCTCTTCATTGAAGACAACTGTACTTTGTTCAGGAAAAGTCAAACCCACCAGGAGGGAACACAACAGTCAAACTCTAGTTAGACCTGAGTAGGGTAATGCAAATTTACACTGAAGTCCATGAAGGCACATACTGCTTAACAGGAACAGCTTATGCTGTCAGTGAAGTAATGTAGCTTAGTCATTGATTTCAATAGGAAAAGGAACGCTATTTGTCATACAAGATTCACTTGACCAATCTTTTTGTAAACAAAGAAAAAAGACGTTTCAGGAAATTTCACAGTGTCTTTTTTAATTTGATTATTATTCCACCTGCTTTGATGGTTACTTTATTTGTCATCTGTCAGAAAATGAAACTCATTTTATACTCTTTTAATATCCGAATAGAGCTATAATGCACGTACATGGACTTGTCTTTAGGAGCAGTGCCAACACTGAGTAATTTTAATATATTATATAGATGATAATATCTGAACAAATATTCTAGAATAAGTCACTATAGAAATGAAGGTAGGTTTCCTGTGTGGCTTGCAATATCATACTAAAATACAAAAGAAACCTGACTGGGTTTCAGTTATGAAATAATAGATACTGAGCCATTTTCAGGTTTGCTGCGTATTGCCAAAGTGTTTAAACAGGTGTGTTTCACAAAGTTTGTGAAACAAAAGCTCGGCTCAAAGCAAATCAACATTAGGAAGCAAAACCAGTGCTGAGTGATAGTGCTTAAAAACTAAGAAACAAGAGTGGTTTTAAACAGCAACTGAAAAGATTCTTTAATGTTTTTTAACATGTTTTTACAATTTTCTGCAGTTACATACAAGACACTGCATCTTATATTAGTATTAGGATGTAGTTTGGATTATATCCATCAAGCATTAACTTTTTTCTTGTAATATGAGCATGTTAGCCGTTTTTGAAGATTAAGAACACATGCTCATGAACCTAACTTCTAAAACCCATTATTTCTTTTATGCAGAACATTACCTTATGTATACAAATGGGGGAAAATGGCAATGAATCTAAAGGCCTCAGTAACTTTACTTGACCAGCAATTATCCTCACAGTTTTTAGGAACAGGCAAACCCCTTTGCAGCAAATGCAAGGGTAGGCCAAATATTGTTTGCTGAATTCAAGTGATATATCTGTAATCAATATCCAAACTCCACCACAGCTGAGAAAGTACCTTTCTCTCACACTGTGAGCTGAATGCTTTCCATCGCCGTGCAGAATGATAGTCTCCCTTTGAAACACAACAAGGCTTGGCAGTAGCACAGGCAGAAGTATTTGGGTCAAAGACTGCTAGCAGAGGCACAGGTGGACAACATGACCTGAGGAGAAAGTAAGAAATTCTTAAGAATTCTGTGTGATTTTACTTAAGTCTCTAAAACCTTTAATTCCTCTGAATTGATTTCAGGCAAATCCCTTCATGCCTTTAAGTGTATAGAAGCCTTTTGACAGCAGGGCTTGTATTGTGTAGCTCTCTGACATGACTTAGGAAGATAAGACATGAACAATGGAGAGTTATTAACATGAATAATTTTCCTTGCAAATTGGAAGCACTGCAGAACAATAAGATGGCTGTGGCTTAATGGCACCAGGTTTTCTAAAGGGCTGAACATAGAATATCACAGTAGGAAAAAAATAGCTAAGTCAGAAGCTACTAGAGCAAAACTGATTTCAAAAAATAGATCAGGCAGGTGAACCACAAGATCCCTTTTCCTGGAAGTGTTTCCAGAGATTTAGTGCCCGCAAAACATGATCGAAAAGCCAAAGCTAAAGAACAACAGCAGATTTTCCAAACTTGAGGAAGTTCACAAACATAGTGCATGAATCTAAACATCTTCACCAGATTCACCTTTATTCCACATCGTGGGGTCATCAGGATTATGACAAATACATTTGCAAAAGGCTAGCATCTATATTAACCAAATACGTTGGCCCCTTCAATACAGGAAACAGAGAAGCAATATAAAGACTGAAGAAGTTTTCTCCATGTCTCTTTGTGTGTTGTCTTTTTCAGCAGAAAGGATGTAAGAAGGAGGAGGGCTAGCAGAAGCTGTAGGTATTGGGATACATGCCCCCTGCAGCGGGTAGCTGCTGCTCTGACTTTCCCAAGACTGTATCTCTGTTACCTGTGTTGATACAACTCACAGCTGAGCAGCAGAGCTGGTGCTAGTCCTGATGGCAACAGGACTGGATGAAATACCAATCCCAAGAAACTCAAGGGGAAAAAACTTCACACAGTAGGTAGCTAGCAGCTGTTCCACTGGATCTTCTGTCCTTTCCTTGCTGAAGCCTCCTTCACTGATACCCATGGGAGTGATCCTACAGAAGTGTTTCCATTTGGCATCTTGGTGGACAGTCACTGTAGCAGCAAAATGCTGTCTGAAACAAGCAGACCTCTTTTGATTTGTTCACTCCAACAGTGGGGATTATTTTAGAACACAAGTGGCAGGAAATAATGTTTTCTGCAGTTCATCAGGAAACAGAACAGGGCAAAGCACCGACTTTTGAGGAACAAGAGCTATGACATCCTGTCCGTGCTGCACATTTGGAGCTTCTCTGACCGTAAGAGGAATTCAAAATAGAATGTTCATAAAAGGAGTTAATTTTGCTGAATCAAATCAAACTACTATATGCCTCTGTGTTCAGAAAACCTTAATGTAGTTTATGTTCTATTGGAAACCAAAAAGTGACTGTCAGCTAACTCCAGTCTGTCAAGTGCAACATTCACTGAAATCAACAGACCTGTATCCCTTGCCCCTAAATCTGAAAGGTTTTCAACAAGTTGCTGACATAGAAGAGGTCATTCAAGCATTTCTAGTACTAGGGAAGGTGAGAGGCAGGGAGGGAAGGAAGGCTCCTGCTAGAACAAGACTGCTGTATGTCTATGTTTGCGAAGTCTACAGTCTACAGGCTGCTGCCTCTGAGCCTTTCTGTGGTTACACAGAGGATTTCGGTCTCTGTGCACCTTCTGGTGTTCTTGGCAGTCTGGCACCTTCAATGCATACTTGATTCTCTACTGAAAACATTGATGCTAAATCTTAAAATCGAGAAGCTGTTTTCCTCTGCCCATGTGAAACAAGAAAGAAAGTGTAAATTTGTTTTCTTTATTGTGTTGCAGTGATGAATCATTACTCAATACAACAGCCAAAGCACAGGTTTTCTGCACTCGTGGAAGCAAGATTAGCCTATTTCTGCCATACATATTTATTCAACTCCCCTTTTAACCTTCCCCTTAATCTTTGTCCCTCACTTACCTCACCATTCCTCCCCGTCCTCTTCTTGCTTCATGTCACAGCTCTCTTCCACTCTCTAGAGATCAAATGGCAGAAGAAAAAACCATGAAGAATAGATGGGTCAAACACTAGTTACAAGTGAATACTTGCTTTCCTTTTTCTGAAAGTCTACCTTTTACCTTCACTTCTGCCCTCCAAGACTCTGTGCTTCAGCCACTGAGAATGAAAGCAACCATGGAGAGGAGTTTGATTTTGAACCTTTTTTTCCCAGAGGAGTGCCTGTATTTTTCTGGATAAACTGTTTCCAATATAAAAATAAAGTTGATCTTTCAAGTAAAGAAAAATATCTACTTTCCAAAACAGCTTTTGGGAAGCAGTGGGATGAAGAAATATGAAAATTAGTTTTGTTAAACCTTGAATGTCTGTATCACCAAATTAATAATTTTCAATGAAAATAATATATTATTTAAAATTAATCAGTATTTTCTAAGGGGAAAAATATCTCAAATCTTCCTTCCAAACTACCTGTTCATCTGGAAGCTTTGGAGCATGAGAATAATTCACAGGTACACATATTACATGTGGTTCTGTAAGACATGGACTTAGAAGACTCCATTGTCCAAAAAAGATGGCTGACAAAAGATATGTTTAGAGATCTATTAAACTAGGTACCATAGGAAAAGTGAACGGGCAATGGCTGTCCTTAGTCTCTTTTCCAATGCCAGAGCTAAGGCGCATTAGATAAAACTTGCACAGAGCAGGCTGGAACAAAGGAAGTGGTCCTTTATACATGGAGCTAAACTCTGGAAATCCTTGCTGCACAAGTGTGTATGTAAAAAGGTGCTGCATGGGCTCAATAACCAACTGGAAAAATCCATAAAGGATCACTAAATAGGAAGTCCTTTAGCAATGGAAGTCCATGAGCTACACATCATTAAAGGCCAGAGGAAGACTCTCGAAAAGTTACGCTGTATTCTTACCTTACCTTCTGATTCCCCCCTAGGAGTCTGCTCTCAGATACCATTGGAAAAGGGCTAAAAGGACATGCCAGCTGACCAGTCTGAGCAGACACAACTGTTCCTTTGTTCTTCAGCTTTGACTGAAAATAAGGATCTTTCATATACAGCAGTATCTACTGCTCACTGAGCTCACTGAAGGTATTGTTCAACTTTATGAATTAACATCTCAAGGGCAGTTCTACTCTGTAAAATGTTTCCAGTAATGGGGTTTCACATTCATCATCTTCAGTGTTTCCCATCATAAATATACTTATTGTCATGTACACAGTAGCACAAATCCAACCAGATCTTTAAAGCTTGTGATGGCTTCTTTCCTTCCTGAAATTTTTCTCCAGAATACCATATTATGTCCCTGCATGTTTTGTATGCAAACTCACCACTTTCAAAGTGACTGGAATATAATGTGGAACAAAGGGAGTGCTCCTATATACACTGAGTCAAGGCATGGAAATCCTTGCTGCAAAAGACTGAACTTTTTCACAAAGAACTGAATCAAATCTCACCTCCTTTAGCTGGTCACACCTACTAGCTGCACAGAGGTAAAATCTGGGGAAACCCCCTTGTTCAATGCAAGTGATGATGTCAGTTGTTCCTACAGGAGGTGGAATTCTTCCATGGTGACTTCAGAACAATGCCACATTTAAACTGGCCTTTAGCTCTTCTTGTCTTAATCACAGATCTCTTTTTAGTGAGCCTTCAGTGACCCTATCATGATGTTAGTTTGGTGGCTGACCAGAGAGAAAGTCACTATTTTAGCAAAAATGCAGGAGAAATGGTGACAGCTATGTGGGCAGCAGCAAAGTCAGAAGCACTACACTACTTGGAAAGGAAAGACAGGCCTTCAAGTTAATTCTAGAATAAGAAACAGAAGAAAATTATCCAGTTCCTGAAACCAAGTACCCACCTTAGCTGCATCCAAATATCGGCTTGACTGGATTTTGCCCTCAAAACACTACTACACTCACTGATCCTTTGACAGTGAAGTCCAGATGCACAAACTTGTAAGGAACTAACACACACTCCAGCAGGTAAGTTAAATTACACCAGGTGCAAGTCTCTTTCTAGGGCCTGCAATCTACTACTTATATTACAAAATTTTACTTCCAGAATGCTGTTTAGCTTTGGAGTTTCATGTCTGATCACAGGGAGGGTGGTTAAGCACTTGAACAGGTGCCCAGAGAGATTGTGTGCAACAAAAACCCAACTGGGCAAGGCCTGAGCAAGCTGATCTGTTGTAATGTACTTTCTGTTTTGACCAGGAGCTTGGAGTAAGTGACTTCCAGAGATCCCCTACAACTTCAACTAAGTCTTGGACTCAATCATTCCACTTCTTTTTTCCTTTATCACCTACTGCTAATGGAGATCTCACATAAAAGTATTGCTATTTTAGCTCTGCCCTACTAGCCTTGACCTTTCACCTTTTTTTTCCCCCAGACCTTCCCTCTGCCTTCCTAATGAACACCCTGTTTGCCTATTTTCTCACGATGTCTAGTCATCAGCTTTAAAAACAACACAAACAGAACTTCAAGCCTTTCTCCCAAAAATCTTCTCCACATTCTCAGTTGTCAAGACAAGACAAACATCCTCAGCTCAGTCTCTCTGTTATGTACCATCTTTTACTTAACCAGCCCTGTAAACCTCCATATTCCATCTGTATCTAAACATTGCAGTTTCTTTGTACACCAAATCTCTTACATTCATCCCTCTCTTTCAGTAATCAAGGACCTAAGATAGGAATACGAATTTTATGTTAATATTATATCTGCTCCTATATATATTTTGTTGGGGTTTGCTTTTTTCCTGCAGTTTTTGGTGACTCACAATATTCTACAGTTTCACAGATTTTTTTGCTTTCCTTTTTTCCCCCTTTTGTTAAAAGTCTTAAACTCCTCAGATAATAATAATAAAAAAAGATAATTTATGTAAGCTAAAATTAATATTAATCCCATGGTCTTAGCTCTCCTTCCAGTTCTCATGTCACATCTTTACTACTGGATGACAGGAACGGTGGTAGGTAAGACACTGGATTTAAGTTTCGTAAAACTTGAGGTTGTTTTCTGCATTTCAGTAGGTCTATGGTGCAGAGTTGATATTGATTCATATGAATTAGACAACATACTTCAGTTGGAATACATGAAGACTTTGAGACATCTAATTTACATTTTGAAAGCAGAGTTCTTTGTTTAAACCTGCCTTTTGTATTTATTTATCTATTGAAGTCTAAAGGGCAAAAATATTCAAAAGCTAAAAACTGCACCTCAGAAAAAAAGGGCATAACACTGTTTCCTTCCTCTTACTGTTCTTTTTCTAATTATGAGGATCTTAACATCTTTCCAGAGAGGAACATATTTTACTATGTTTCCAAAGCATAAATGGACATTCACTCTTTTGAATAAATGGAGAGCTTTAAGCAGAAATTAAAAAAACCCACCAACAACAGGTTGTACTGCTTCAGCTTTTAAAGGACAGCCTTTTAAGAAATGTATCTTTCCTTATGCTGCCGCCTTTCAGAAGAGATTCCCACTTTCTAAGAGAACCAATGAGAGTAACTGCTGTCATTTCTTCTTGGTCCCGCAAGTCAGGCTAGGAAATGTAGCTGAAACTAAAATCTTCCATGCAGTTTCTGTTTTCTGTGAGTATTTTTGAATATCAAGTGACACATGTGGGTGGGGGAACTTCAAGATTAGTTTTAATCAAATCTCAGCTTTTGCTGGAACTTCCCAAAGCATTTCTCACCCTTCGCTCCTGACTGAAACATTTTGCTGTGTTTGGGTGCATTCCAATTAGAACTTAAAATATTTGATTTTGGTTTGTTGCCTTGCAATGTTCCAAGTAGTCCTGAGTTTCATTTCATCATTCAGATCTATCCCTTCAGTTGTCTATCCTGAGGTTAGCTCTGAAATGTTACCTTTGTATCTGAGACACAGACCACATTCAAAGAAATCTTCTGGTGATTTCCAAAAGACTTCTAGTTTGAATAAGGAAATAAAAATTTATCTTCTACCACAGGCAATGAAGACGGAATTAACAGGACTGAACCAAACTGAACATATAATGACAGCATCTTCTTGACACCATTTTAGAAAGAAAAGATGAAAGGTAGCTTCACTATGTTTCTGCGTAGAAAGATCACTCATTCCAGTAATGATCAGCAGAAGAACTTTCTAATATAAGAGCATGGGTTCATAAAGGGACAGTCGGAGAGTGAATAAATAATCCAGAACAAAGAAAATTCTTTTTAACAATCTTCCTCTGGTGAAAAAAAATAATATTCATAAAAGAAAAGGGCAAATGTAAACTTGGAGCTAGAATTTGTGATCGAAAAAAAGATACTTGTGGGAAGAGGTGGAATTCACTCAAAAAAAGTCCAGCAGGGAAAAAGGGTTAAAATTAGTCCTTACAGCTATTTAGTGCCTAATATAGTGGGTCTCCTTTCTGGCTGAGAACTTTCAGGATGTTATAGAACATGTACTAAATCATACCAGAAGCCACTAATTTCTTTCCAGTGATAACCAATTAAATATGCTGTAATTTTCCTCCTCGTTTTAGTTTGCCTTCAGTTGCTCATGCCTTTTCTTTGCCTTCCTCCTTCTTCTCACCTTCTTACACCTCACAAGTGTAAGTTTTCATCTGCTTTCCTCATTTAACATCTTCTCTTTCCATCATGATCCTTCCCTATTCCATCTCCTGGTCTATTTTGCACCTCCTTTCATCACTCCCTCTCTCTTTTTTTTTAACCTTTTTCTTGTCTGTCTGTTCTCTTCCCCACACAAATAACCTTGATCATATCCTGTCCTTATTTCTGCTACTTCTACAGATTTTTCTCTTCTCATCTCTCTTGGAATAAGATTCATTAGGGAGCAGGGAAACATAATTTTGATCAATAAGGCAAAATACCTAAAATTATGGCCAACATTCACATACAAGAAATTGATAGAAATATGAGCAGTGTATTTGTTTCTTCAAAATCAGTGCAATGCAAACATAGCTCTTCCTGTTGATTTTAAAATGTATTTTTTCTGAACTCTATCAATTATTTCTAGCTGTTAATTTGAATGTCTGTGTTATTTTTCTTTCTTTTCACTATGTACCTTTGCATCGGTGGGGTTTTCGCTTTGGGTTGGGTCTGGTTTTTTCCAAACCATCTACTCAGTTTTCTTCACATGCATTTTAATTTCCTTCAACTAATTCATCCTATACTACCAGTCTTCTCCCTTAACTAACTACTAGGCTATTTCTTGCAGGATTTATACTTGAAACATGTAAGAGCTCTTTCTTTTAGAATTATTTAGTAATATGGTCTCTACTTAGCGAGTACACCTAACTAATGATGTTGGATACTCCTGGTATGTTGCACATGGCACCTCTAAACACACTGTCTAGAGTTGGTGTTTTAATTTCATCTCGGGCCTTCCCCAGTTCAGTTCCTGGCAATTGAGTTCAACTGAACTACTGTCACCATTGTCTCTAGTGACTTCTTCCTAACTGAAGCTTACAGTTCTAGCACTGCAGGCTTCTCGTTCGTGGTCTGCCAGTTTTTCTTGGCACAACTACAACGTCATTTCTGAAAATTTCACACTTGTTGGCTTCAGGGTTTCCATTCTCTCCTAATTCTCCTCCGTCCTCTACATCAGCAACATGTTTGGAGGCAACTTCATTCCACTCCAAGGGGGACAGGGTGTTCTGTCAAACCCTGGCTTTGGTTCCCTTAGCTTCTTCTGCTCCTTATCTCTGAATAATCACTCCCCCCATGCACTTAACAACTTCATGCTCATCATTTACAAATCTACATTTTGACTCTGGGCATGAATCATTTTAGCCACACTAACAACTCAGCCTGTCTTTCTGACAACTTACTGTGGATGTGTAATCATCAATGTAAGCTTAATATGGTTAATCATTCTCACCAAGTAATTTTTTTTCTCCTAGCTTTGGCAACACAGTCTTGCACCATGCCAGTGTCTCAGCAAACCAAACTTATTCTTGGGGGTTTTTTTAAATCATATTCATTATAATCCTACCAGTATTCTTTTTGTAGGACCCATCATGGTCTAGCCTTAATCTACTATAGTATCACTTGCTATTGAAATGCTTAGTATGAGAGGGTCCTTCCAAAGAACTTGTGATACTGCCACCTGTCAAATTTTGAGAACTACACCATTGTATATTCTTCTGTCCTACTTACATGTGCCATAATGTTTCCCTGTAAACTGGTCCTTTGTTGTGCCTCGTAATTATGATAACAGTGAGATCAATTCAAGTTCCATCTTTCTTACCAGACTGTGTTACACTGCTGTGGTTTTGGGTTACTCTTAGACTGTAAGCTCTAAGAGGAGAGAACCCCCTTTACAGCAAAGGGTTTTGCGATACCTGAGTAAAAATTCTAGTTTTAATAGCATTGTATGCAAATTAATAACATCTTGTCCTTGTATTATTTTATGGTACTGTACAGTATTCCTAATTATATAACATTTCTGGGAATTACACATTTTTTGAATACAATTTGCTTCTACAGTACCCTGGCTGGGATTTGTAAATGCTTGCACAATTAAAATAATTGTCTACCAAATTATACAGTTTAATATTATTTACTTACTAGAGCAGATGCATCCCTTATTCTACCACAGTCAAGTAAAATGAGTATACTGTAAAGAATCTACTGCAATGGCGAAGTGTACTTGAAAGAACAAAAAAAAAAGCCTACTGCAGATAAGTTTTACTCTAATTTCCAGGCACGATACTATACAATACCTATTTTCAGTCTGGACACCCTGGGAAATCAATAAGCTATTAATAAATACAGTACAAATTCAGAGTTCTGATGAGCTCCCTAACACTTATATCTGAGTAGATTTATTTTAAAACACTTTTTTTATAAATCATCATCCAGTGCATATGTAGACAGAGATATGTCTACATATGCCACTATTGGAATATGATATGAGTGCCAAGTGAAGGGACTACGCTGTTGCACGGCCAGAAAAAAAAGAAGCTCTTTACATATAGAGATTTATTCAACCAGTGAAGATTCTTGATCTATATATGAGATTTTACAACAGTGTAATTGGAAAGAAGAGCTACTGAGGAATATCCTAAAATTGCTAGAAAATAAAAATGAGAATTGGCAACTAAAGAACATTTATAAATATATCATGTAACGACTTACTATACAGAAATATGTAAAAATTTTAGGAAAAGGTGGCAATGATAGAAATAGCCTAAGAAATGGAAATTCTACGTATTATACAAAATTCTTAAGAAGCAGAAGTAATTTGACTTTTAGATTTTTTTCTGAATTTGATTTAATGAGCTTGCTCTCATTAAATGCTGTGTGGCGTACTATAATTAATGTAACACTACACTCTGCAGAGTGACATACCTGACTCATTTAAGGAGGTGTCAAGGTAATGAAAATACAAGAAACCTGTGCTTTTTACCTTTCAGGGAAGTTCTTACAGGATCCAAAATTCATCAACACTTTTATCAACATTTGAATATTTTTTAATACATCTTCTGCTGTCACCTACCTTATTATTTTTATAAGATGGGGAAAAAAACCCAGCACTGTACTTTTTCTAGTACAGTGATCTTACTTCTTCTAGTAAGATCAAACCACTAACACTTCCCTTACCATTCAGCTAGAAAATGATATTGTAGTCTGAAGATCCCGTGAAAGAAACAGGAAAACTTCTATTGGTTTGGATAGGCTCAAAACAACTTATTTTTCTGAGTTGTTCTCAGAGAACAAACTGCTTCAATGGAGGCAAATGTATATATAGATTCTCATCCTAAACACAGCGTGGGATGATGTCCACAGTTAACATGACCTAGTGATGTGTTAGATCGATGGCATAATGCCAGTAATCGAAACTGGATCTGGAAATAAACATTGAAAGAAAGGGTTTGACTTCTAGATATATTGACGAGCAGCTGAGCTACATGGCCTGCTTCCTGCCACACTGCCCATGTATCCCTGCATAACATCTCACCAGATTGTGATCCAATGTGGTATATGAAACTTCTACATCCCAACTAGTGAAACTGACCTTAATTTCTTAATTCTGCAAGTATCAGAGGCCTCCTCTCTTCTTCTTTCACCTGGTGAAATCCCGACATGTTTACTCAGCTTTTCCCCGCTGCTTTATGAGGCAAAAGTTCCCATTACTTCCCACAACTAGCTTTCACCAACTTTCCAGGCTCGTTATTTCCAGGGAGTGTGATCAAGGTGGCCAGCTTGTTTCATCATGGGACAGCTAGTAGGCTTAGCCCTCAAGTCTCAGGTCTTCCAAGTTTGGTTACATCCATTGGTGCGCACTGCAGACTGCCTACATAGATGCCTTAGTTTCTCTGAAGCAATTTCTATGTCCTTTACATCCCCCTCTCATCTTGTCCAGCTGCCTGGGACTCCCCCAGCTGGGGCTGAATGTGGGTTTCCCCTTAAATGGGGAGGTTCCTCAGAGCAGAGAGGACTCACAGAGAAATCAATGCAAGTCTCCAGTTGAACTGAGCATTGAAAAGATTCCCCAAAGGACTAACAGAGGGACAATTAATTTCTTCCCATGAACTACCTCCTCTCTGAATCTTGTGCTCACATTTCAGAAAGAAGAAAAGAAAACCAAGACCACAAAAAGCAAAGACTGAAAAATATGTTTAAGAATCATGTAAGAATCATGATAGTCTAGCAGAGGATGCCTAGTCAGAAGTGGAAGCAGGGATAAAGAGTATCATGCATGCAGAGATAACATGTCTGCCAAATACTGATTTTAAGAAAATGGCCTGTGCTTCTGGGGACTTGACCTCAATAAAGACTGAGAAAAGCCTGACAACCACCTTCTGCTCTATCACACTTAAAAAGCAGAGAGGAGAGCTGAAACTCTCAAGAAAACTGGAACAGAGACAGTTGGCCTGGGTAATAATTTTCAAATCTAGGCCAGGAGGTACCTCTGGAGGAAGTAACTCAGAAAAAGAGTGTCAGTCCAATTGGTCTTGGAAGAAGTGTGGCTGTGTCTGCAGATGCATCTTTGTTGTTAATAATGCTACTTTTGGGAAAATGCTGCCCTACTGCTTAGCCTGATTACAACACGTGAGTCCAGTCCTACTTCCAGAAGAGTCAAGAGGAGTTTGACATCAATGGGATCATTAAAATTGAGATACATACCGCACAAGACATCGTTCTGCTGCATTTAGTTTAACCCCACTGAAGTATGGATGAAGGCAGAAGAAAATCTCTTCATTTGGTGTCATTTTTTTCTCTAATATCTACTGCTTTGAAACTTCCCCTTTTGTTCCACTTTATACTATGCTCTGTCTTCACAACTCACAAACTTTCTATTCTCCATATCCTTCTTCTTTCATTTTGGTTTAATGATTCACCCGCATCTTCTTTAGGGTCGAGAACAGCTTCACATGATATGATTTGTGAAACATGGGGGCATTTACAGGAACTTGGAAGCATTTCTATAAACATTCCTATTAAGAAAAGAGCTTCCTAAATTGGAACATGGGGTGCTTTTTTTTTTTTTCAGATGAAATAGTTTCACAGAATCCCTTCAGTGGTTTCCCTTTGTAGAAAGAAAGAAATGAAAAATAATCACTCTTATAGCATAATGGTATGATCTGAACAGTTTCAGAGCAAACTTTAATTACCTCAATGTTTTTTGCATCTCATAGTGACATCTTTTGTTTACACTGAAGTACTGCAACCAGTGTTTTTTACTTTGGATCCCTGCTTTGAAGGGTAAATTTTTTTTTTAGCTGCAATTCAGTGGATGCACGTTACATAGTTTGAATTCTTTCACCCATAACTCCATTTTTGCCTTTTCTCCTATGTAAGTGATGAAATGAAGATTCAGACAAACACTGAAATTCAGAACCTACACATTCTGTAACTGAATCAGGTCCTGAAGCTTCTCACTTGACAACCCACTTTCTTCCTTGTCTCTACATTGGATCTTGAGATAAAAATCTTGCACTAGATCCTTACACCACAGATACTGATCCATGCATGCAAAGTTACCACTTTATCCCCCTATTTTAAGAAGTCATGAATAAGAAAGAGCCATAAGGAAAAAAAAATCTGTATTAATAGTTTCTTGTGGGTGTCTATCAATATACCCTGTCACAATCTAAATCAGGAACTGACTTTTATGTGAAGAATATGAAAATAGAAGAAATTAAAAATTAAAACCATGAATCTCAGCATCTCAACTATAATATTATCTTTTTTTGCATGCACAGATAGTTTATTAGTCACTTCATTACCAAAATAAAAATGAACTTTAATCAATCATGTAACCAAAAATCCTACAAGGAAAAAATGCTCTTCAGAGTAAAACAGTTATTTTGCTGTTTTGCACTAGGAATTATTTTTATTTTTAAAAAGGACAATAAAGCAGTAAAATGAATTTCCATTAGAGACTGAACATGACTTAATTCACACCGGTCCTGCCTGGAGAAATGTGGCTTCAGATTTAATCTTTCACAGAATATTATGTTCTCTTTCTCTTCAGTTTGATGAATATGCAATGAATAAACAATATAATGAAATATATAGACCCATGGCAAAGAGATATGACTCCTGTACCAGGTGATGCAGCAAGATCAATGCACAGGTGTTCATGTCAAGCCTTTCCAACTGTAATCTGTTTGTAGTCCCTGTCCTAAAGTCTTGCTCCATTGTGGATTTGAACTCGTCAAAAATCCCAGTGAAAAAACACCTCAGATTCAGGTCACCATTATGCCAAATGGCCATACTTTGTTTTACCCAAGCTCTGCAAGAGCTATCAGAACGCACCTTTTGGTTAGCCTGACACACAGCCTGAGGCTATTGTCACCACACCAATCTTTAGTATATAAATTATTTCAAACTCCTAGGCAACAAGTCAGAGTACTAAATGCCATAGTAAGAGTAAATTGATTTATTCATACGTGCTTATGTTATGTTTTCAAATAACTTCTGCCGTGTGTAGCACAGTTGGGTGAAACCAGCAGCTACTTCTAGTCTAATGCCACTACACCAAAACCCCTCAACAGATTTGACTCTTCTTCTCCACCATCCGCTGTTCTGTTCCCTCCTTTACAATTGACCCCATTCTAAGGGAAGATTACCAGAGATCTCTGTTGCCTCATTCATGATGTGCTTTCGAAAGCATCTGCCAATTTTTAGCAACAAACAAGGATTTACTTTCAGACTTCAGACAGGTGAACCTGCCAGAATGTGTTGCTTTTTCTGGGAAACAAGTAGCTATGTGGCAAGTGAAGAGTCTGCCAGTATTTTTGCCACATGAATGGAAGTGCAGAAATGGACACAAACACCTTCATGTGGAAGGCTGACACCTTGCAAAACGGAGCCAACAGAAGAAACAGTCACCTTCTCCACTTACCTAACTGGCCACACTGAACCTGCCAACCCGACTGTGCAAAGCATTCGTACATACATGCGAAGAATGGAAAATCTCTACAGTGCTGTGCTGGGTTAAGAAAAGTGACCCCCTTGCAATTGTATCTGCAACTCTTCTCTGCTCTGAAAACTTTTATGAGTGGGAGTAATGAGATGAGGCAGAAAGCTGGCTTAGCTCCCGAGAGTGCCAGATGGGCACTGGAGAGAAAGCTTGTCATAAGCTGCAAGCCACAGAGAACTACCTTCCAGGAAGGGAAAGTCCCAGAAACTACCAGCAGGAAAAAAGCCTGTGGGAAAAACAAGTCACAGTCTTTTTCAACCGAAATTGGCCTCACTGAAGGGAATGACCAACCACCAAATACAGATGGGGGTAACCAAGCAGCTTACCATTTTCCAAAATCTTTGAGATATCTGTATGCCTTTCCTTCATGTTCATGCCAAACATTTTCTAAAGGAATTCCATTAGCACTCTAGGGTGCACACAAACTACTGCTATAAAACATCAGTTCATCTACTTGTTGTAGCAGGGCTGCAGTGATTTTCAAATCATTTCAGATCAGGAAACGCACCAGATAATGAAAGCTGTTTAAAGAAACATCACACCATTTCTACACACTAACCAGCAAGCAGATTCCTCATAGCACAATCAAAAGAAAACTTTCCACAGCAAGGCTACTTCCATTTTCTTTGCTGTCACCAGTCTGTTGACCAATCCTCGAGAAACTTCTCTTCACAGCATGGCATTTTGCTATTTTTCTATTAGCTCCCACTCAAAACTTGGAGGAAAGCACAAAATTATATAAATTGTAAAAATTATATAAAGATGATCCAAAATTTGTGTCACGTGCAAGATAGCCAAAGCTCTTTTGCCACAGACTCCCTATGAACAGTGCTGGGCAATTTGTTTCATCTCTGTGTTGAGTCTAGTGCAAGAACAATCTATTTCTCACAAGAGTAGAGTAATATCAAACACTGTACTAGTGGAGTAATTTAGATACCATAAAACAAACATAACATTTTGTCCACAACCTTTTATGTGCTCTTCAAAAAGAAAGGCTGGGTGGGGGGAAGAGGAGTTCCCCTGCACTGGGGGCTGAGTGGTAACATTCAGGAGTTTTCTATCATTAATAAACTCATCTTGACCTGTGAGTTTCAGAGAACATATGCAGTGCCTTTATCATCCTTGTTACCTATTGCCTCTCACTTGCAGAGGATGTGGGTGCTGTGGGTTACCAGCAAATGTTGGTAGAATATGTTCCTCTTGCTTGAGAGCACATTTCACAGTGAAACTAACTGTTCATGAATAATTCCATGCCACAGCGTGCGACCTTATTCATATCCGGATGGGAGTTATCAAGCACGCCAAAATGCAAGCACAAGGTTGGGATCTGCACAGGAGGACTCTTGCCTCTGTCAGGAACAGTGAGCTGAAAACAGTGTTTTACTGGTCTGTGAAGGAAAGAAAACACATCAGGGATCTTCTGTCAGTTTTTGCAAATGTTGGCTGTGAAAGTCAGTGTGGTGGTCAATTTGAACCATTAGTTATGGATTCCCAATAGTACAGGTTCTAACTGGATCAAATTCTAATCAACTTGAAATAAAATTGAAGTGTAATTTTATTCATAGCTTTCTTCTAGCTGACTGGATACCATAATTCAGCACATTAAATATTATTTGTCGTCTTCCTGTGTATTTGGCAAACACTTAGATCCCTGGTAATGAATGGAACCACATAAATGTGAGATGATTACTTTCAAATTTGCCAGGGAACTCCTAAATTTACATAACTAATTGACCTTCCTGCATATTTGCAATATTTTTAAAACAAGTGGTTATTGAGTCTCCCAAATGATCTCCATGAAATTAAATTTTCTAATAATGGGAGGAAGGAAAGGAATTGTTTAGAAAGGGAACTGTATAAGCCCTACAAATAAAAACCTAAAGAACTACAGTTCTAGATGGAGGAAAAACCCTCTCTCTAAAAACCATCTCGGACTCCACCAAGCAGCCAGGGAAGTAGAAATGCACTGATTTCAGTTCAAGGGGTTTTATGCTTTATATCCAGTCTATGTATCAAGCTCTTGGACCTTTTGGTAATATGTATTATATAAATCAAGGGGGAATGGCTACCTCATCTTTATTGTGTTTAGTTAAGTGTAAATATTTGGAAACCAATTCTACATTGGGGGGGGGGAGAGGATTCTGTGCTTTTGTGCAGGCCTTATATTCTGCCCTTTACTTTTATTACTTATGAAAGTACATGCTTTTCATATAAGTATAGGCATATCACATGTATTTAGTGACTAAAATGAAAAGAAGATCACAGAAAATGAAGACAAATTTATGTGACTAGAGATGTACTGGCTTTAATCTTACATCCTAACTCATTGGAGACTTGGGTATGAATAAGCTATGCCTGGCACACAACTAAACAACAAGGCAAGCAAAGGTGCCTCCTGTAACTGCTGCAGCATACCCAGTCCCCTAAACACACAGGTAGAATGGGAGGGATAATGATTTTCCTGGAGCCAATATGCCAGAGGACAAACTTTTTCATATGCCTCTAAACAAAAGGTATCTTTAAAGGTCTAGATTTGCTTCACCATCTAGTGGGGACTTCCCTTGATGGGGAAATCCCTAGCTCCTCTGTCATAGAAACTTTCCAACCAGGTCTGAAAGGGACTAGAGCAGCCCCTACCAATCAGACCATTGACATGTAAATTGAATGAATTACAGAAGGTTCAACGAATAGGTTTCTTAGCACAGTGCATCGATGTAAACAAACACCCACAAAAGGCAGCCCGTCAGTACACCACTATTCAAGTTCTGATCTGTCTTTGAAGTCAAGACTCAATTGGCAGAAGTTCAATTTGTATAAATTGTAACATACCAGCAATACTTTATAACTTCATGCCAAACATCCTTATCAGACTTTGTTCTCATAACAGTCACAAGTGGAACTTAAGAAAGACCAAGAAGAAAGAAAATCATACTGGTTTAATTTTTTAAAAGGACAATTAGAACATTCACTAGAAGATAGTGCTAGCCTTTAATAAAGGGACATGGTGTGGTTATAATACAATTTTTTTTTTATTTGGTTTCAAAATAAATTACTGGAATTTTGGTTTAGGTTTCATCCCATTTTTTTCTCCCCACACACTTCTAGATTCCTTCAAGTCATAAATTAATTTCTTAAGAGACGAACTTCTTAGCTTTTCCCCTCTCTTCTCAGAACTCAGCCATTCCAACCCAGAGTGCTCATGTTTTAAGACAGCCAGACTTCACGCTCATCAGTAAACTCAAGTCTCACTCTTTTACTAGGAAATACTTCTGTCTTCATGCAAAGCTCTTCTAAAGCAATAGGACAACAAGAAGGCGGTAAAATTGGTGCAGACAGCATGATGTAGTTATTCAGATTTTTGAGGTAAAATTATGGATCTTGGTATTTTCTTAGAAATTAAACTCAAAATCACAATACAAGTGTGGTCAGTTCCACTGCCTGCTGGAAGAGCTGACACAGAATCCTCCCTTTGGTGGGACCATGTTGGGCCCAGGGAGCACCAGTAGGGAATACAAGAAGAGTAAAATAAGAACTGTACAGCTTCACTCAATTTCTGAAGAATTAAAGGAACAGATGTTATGCATAAGGTTCAGGAAGGATATCCAAATGGCAAACTTTGTCTTGCTCAAAGTCCTGGAAAGCAAGGCGGGTTTTTGATGAAGGGATGGGTGTACTCAGGGAGGCAGCAAACATCAGGGCAACAGCACCAATTTCTTCCACCGTTCTGTTGTCCCAGGAGCATCTGAAGGCTTTCCAAAGCTCCACCATATCTTACCTCCCAGCTGTTCTATCTTTATCTACCTCTACCCAGCCTTGATATCCCTGTGCAAGTACTGGCCCTGGGCTGGTCCTGGCCAACATGTTGCCTTGGTAAGTCACCACAGTGAACACAGTGGCACTACTCACATCTCATTCTGAGACCCCAACAAGGGAAGAGTTTTCTGAACAGGCATGGAAATGAAACAATGCCTGGTCACAGAATACAGATATAAGGAAATGAAGGCTCAAACAGATCCTGGAGAAAGGAAGGCCCAAGGCTAGGTGGTACTTTCATTACTCATAATGTAATTTCATTATGTATGTGATCCCTTTGCTTTCTCTTACAAACTCCTTTTCAAAAGCTTGAACAATACACATGCTAAGACACCACACTACTATTACATTAGGAGCAGCCTCCACATCACCGTCACACTCCTCAGGATCTGTCTCTTTTTAACCACTTCATGCATCCTCCACCATTTTTGTTGCATTTTCTGAGCAAGCTCAAAGTCTCTTCAGAGTCCTTCAGCGTAACCCCCAGCAAAGCAAATATAAAGTCAAACAAATCCCAAAGTATGCAGCAGGACTTAGATACTACTGCAGCAGCCCAACAGAGAAAGGAAGGAAGGAAGAACAGCACTTTTAAACAACTTCTCCTTTTTCACAAGCTCTTCCTGCAAGAGCTCTTGCAGGCCAGCATTGTAAAGTGAGAAGCTACAGAATCAGGATGCTGTTTGATGCAAACGATTCGCTATATCAGATTTTCAGACTCATGGGGTTCAGTATCAAGTTGGGTACTTTGAAAGGCTTGTTGCTGCAGGCTTCTTTTTTTCCCTAGTAGTTACATGGAAAAGACACTATACAACAGAGCTGAGCTCAACTCCTCTGCAACAGTTCCTCCATGAAAGTGATGATGGAGATTCTGAGATGTCTTGGATCTGTTTGTTTTGTAATAGAGACAACTACCAGGAGTCTAAATATTGTTTATTAGGAATATTAAACTAACCTGTCCTATGGATCAAATGCTACAGAGGCAGCTATCGGTGAGGTATGTCCACTGAAGTTCTGTCACTGGGCTCATGTTAGATTTAGTGACAGAGGCGGTTCAAATCTCAATAAATTCAGCTCATCCTTCCATCTTTTAGTCTATAAAGATGAGATAAAGACGTGAGACTTTTTCTGAACATAGCTTTATTTCTGAGATAGAGTTTTGGAATACAGACACTGAAATATAACTTCACGAAAAATTTGGAAAAAACCTTTTGTCTTCTCTTTTATGGAGGAAGTCTCTATGATTGCAGCTGTACTTAGACTGTCTGCAGTAATTATGTACACTGTTGCATAGCTATTTTAATTAATGCTAATCTAGGACCTCTTAAACTGTATGAGGAATTCTGACAGTGAAAAAATTGCCAGTAAAATTTAAGATATTTATGTCTGTAACAGAAATGGTATCCTGGACTGCATACACTGGCTATAAAAACACAGGCTATCAAAGAGTAAAAGCTGATGTTTCATAAGGTAACTCATTGTAAACCTTGTACTCCACAAATTTTAAGAGTAAAGGAAGACTCATACCCAAGTTAGGGTGAGCCCTTCTGTTGACAAAACAATGGTTTAATTTATTACAAATAGTGAAGATTTACATCTAAGACTCACAGTCTTAGTTTCATGCAAGTTATTTAGTTTTGATTCTGGGTCTTACTGCAGACTTGTTCTTGGTTTTCATGCCAACAGCTGTTTTCCTGTTAGTCCTGTTCTATCTCTGAATGCAGCAAAGGTTGCTGTATTTGGAATACCACAATACATGGGGAAACAAAGGCTCACTTTCTCTTCTTTCACATTGCATGACATCACTAACATACAATCATTTCTCTCCACACCCCCACACTTTTTGTTTAAGAACCAAAATTATTAATAACATTTGGCGCATGATATTGCACAGTCTTGGGATCTGTAGACAAACAGAGTCAGTTCTTAAAGCCCAAACACACACATGCTGTAGCTCAACCCTTGGCTGTGCTTATGTCTTTCTGACTCTAGAGGAAGACAGAGGAAATGTTCCTGAGCAGCGCCTCTCAGACATAGCAGCAGTGCTGCAACACGATTCCTGCTAGATGCTGCTGGCTCTGAGCCATCTTCCCCTTAACGCGACACGCCTCTCTGTCCCCTTGTGCAGAGGGGTTAGGTGTCTTGTGCAATACACTTTCAGCCTAAACTAGGCTTCTGCACAGCCCTCGCCTGTGAGTTCTGCTGGGGGCCAGGGAAAATGTGATGCGTGTTTGACATCTGGCTAGACCACTGCCATTTCCTTCTCGTCACACAGGTTCTCCATCCCGGAAGAGATCTCAGTGGGGTTTAAGGAAAGGCAAACAGCTGAGGGAAGACGATATGGACACAAAAAAATTTGTCAGCAAGGTGCTTGCAAACTCAGATCTTGGAGACACGAACAGGCATTCCCACATCTGTTAAAAATAAATGGTAATTTCATAATTTTTATATGAATCCCACCATGTAATTGTAAGCAGGCAGTTTTCCAAAATACTATTGTATTGTGGAAGCGGGAAAGCAAATAATCAATGCTATGGAATACAAAGAACTATTAGGACATTATTCTTCTCCAGAGACCTTTCAACATAGTGAAAGAATGATTTTAGGTTTTTTGCTGCTCCAGGGTGGAAAGTCAAGCAAGGAGACTGGGTATGGTAATCAAAATGAAATTGAAATTCATCTTAGAGAACATTACTTTCCAGAAGTAATGTCATGAAGAGAGGACATGAGCATTAGCAAGTCAAGTATCAACCCACATCAGAAACAGTAAGAAGAGCTTTAGGAGCATTGTCTGCCATGTGCATGCACACAAAGAAATGAGTCACTACATCACAAGGGATGAAACAATTACAATTAGTTAACACTGCAGGCAATATATTCACACAGCCTTACTTGAAGTCATGCCCCAGCACATGTAAGGCTGAGCAAAAACCTGGCGTGTTTCCAGCAGGCCTGAAAATACTGCTGTGCTTCAGAACATATTGCCAGGGAGAATGGTTTGACTAAATGCCTCTGCAGCGTAACCACTGACACCTACGAGGTTATGCAGGCAGTTCAGTGCTTGTTCTGTGATTTTTGTTAGAGCAATGGCCAGAGGAATCCAAGTGTGATCCATAAGCCATCATGTTAGGTACTCAATTATATGCAAGTCTGCATATAAGTAGTACTGTGTACTACTACAGATGAGGTAAGAAGTTCGAAGTCTGCCATGAAATATAGATGTTTGAAGGAGAGCGGCATAGACACATCTTGGTCAAATGTTTTGATAGGCAAACAAAAAAGGGAAGCAATAGGTTTCTGTTAGTCCCAGGCTAAATGGTCCTGCTCGGATCCTGTCATATCACTAATAAACCAGATGACTAGTTATCCACAGAGGTTTCTATTACCTTATTATTTTTTTAAACTCAATCATATGACTCATTTATACAGTCCAGGTACACATAGTGCATGTTCCTGTTCCCATTTCTCTCATGTTTCTATTTATGTTTAATTTTTTATATCCTTTCTTCTGAGTTAAAAAAACTCGGTTGAAGAGATCACCCTATTATATGGCAGCAAGACCTCCTAAGATGAACTCTAAACCACCATCATAATTTACAGCTCTGCTGTGGAGCAACGTTCAGTCACAGCAAAGGTATTCTTGAGCTGGGAGCATCAAGCTTTGTCACCCTCAGGCCCTTCTCAAGTAGAGGGGCACAATGCTGTCAGCCTTCCTACCACTTGTGGACTGTGATTCCCCAGAGTGACAGCAGCAGCAGGGGAGGTGCCCGTCCTCCCCTCACTCTCCTGAAAGACTCACTTTGGGTATTAGCCTACCTTTTGAAATAAGCATTCATGATAGTCAGTATTTTCATAACACTATTGCCTTAACACCTTTTTTTCAAAAGTAGCCTTCTGTTTCTGGGTGCTCAACCTGAGCTCGCTCTTAACAACTGCCTACTGCCAAGGGGTGTCTAAGGAACGTGCTGGGACAGGCGCTGTGTGGTCATCTGGCACACCCATCCTATCTGTTTTAAGATAGGCATCCAAAAATCAAGAGAAATTAACTTGAGTGAATGAATGTTCAAGACAGGAGTTTATGGAACTTTCCCCTGGCCAAGGAGATTGTCAGTGGCAGAGATGAAGTTTTGTTGCTTCCCAGTCCTGCATTTATCCCCCTGACTGTCCTACCTCGATACCAAAATAATTTTTCATGATTAAGTTCATTATTACAAACACTAATGCATAGTTTTCCAGGTAAAATTCTGCTTCCCTTGCCGGGGTTAGAGAGGGGGAAGAAATGAAATATATCTTGATATGCTGTCTTCCCACAAGGTAAAACTGGAGTAGTGAGGAATTCTGTTATGGGACAGAGCAATTAAAAGGAAAAAAAAAGAAGACCATGATGCTTCTTTATCCAAACACGTATGGAGAATCCTTTAGATTCAGTGTTTGAGTTTGCAGAGAGAGGAGATGGAAAGGAGCTTATCTTTCTTTTAATTTTCTACTTGGGGTTTTGCTGTTGGCTTTGACTGCTGCATAGCAGCTGCTGCACCGCTCATCAGGTTGAGGCCCTGAACCACAGCAGTTAATCCCAGAACAAACTATTTGGGCTTGTGAGGTGGTGTGACACAGGATGCTAAACGACAATAGGCCACAGAAAAGGTCAAAAAACCCAGTGGGGGAAGCAATGCACATGTTGAGTGCTGTGAGAGCTGTGCTGAGTAGCTGCACGGATAACTGAGTTTGGGGGATTTCTCAGCTCTGCTCATTGCTCTTGGGGTTTGCAGTTGTTGCAGGTAGCAAAGAAGAAAGGGGGAGGGGAAAGGGCCGGGCAGCACAGATGTACGGTAAGGAAGTAATTCTAAAATGTGATGGCGCTGTGGCAGCTGCATGGCTAGTTAGGGGGCTACAGGGAAGTAAGTTTGTGCTTCTGTCTTTAGCGGAGAAGGTCTGGGAGCAAATGGGGATACCCCACAGCAATGTGAAAAATCAAAAAAAAAAAAGCAAAGTATGCATATAGCTATATGATTAATGCCACCTGGTGCATGGGACAGATCCCTCTAAGCCATCCGCCAGTCTTTGCCAACCATGTCATGCAAAACAAGCTATAAGCAATCTAAAGTAATGGGGCACCCTGGGGTGATCTTAGTTCACATTATAGCAACAAACTTAGTATTTACCAAACCAGAACTCTCGAAGAGTAAACACTAAGCACATGCAAATCATTGAATTGACAGTTTGTATGAATATGTAATTTTACATCACTCTAAGGTACCTTGACTCTGCCATTTGCTGAAAACTTGTATTGTTTTCTCTATAAAACTGTAATACACCACCTTTCAGGACAGCTTACCAAGCCAGGTTCTGCCAGTGTATTCGTGAGGGAATGCCTTCCTCCTTTCTGTGCATGGAGAGGAGGCATATTTGGGCAGCGGTTACATCTCTGTGAAGACTACTCTTTCACACCTCTGATGACTGGGGTCCTGAGAAGGGAGGAATAGCTGTCAGACATGGTAATGATCCAGTCCTGCAAAGGCTTACATTATATATTGATATTATAAAAGCTAGTATTTATCCAAGAGCATCACAGCCCAGGCCTGCTGCAGTCACGAGCAGTCCATGGAAGCACTTGGGCTGGGGTTGAGAGGTTGAGATACAAGCAGTCACTTTCCAGGGGGTCACCAACCAAACCCCAGCTGCCCCTCCAGGACAGCCCCTTTGCTGCCTGCAGCCTACATTCAGAGACGGGCAGTTCACAGAGAAGAGCCAACACGGACATCCGGGCATAGAGGCATCAGGCTTGGGAGTCACAGGGCCACAGAAAGGCAGATTACCAGCAGCTAGCCAACAGAAACGCAAAAGCAAGTAATATCAGGAATATGCCTTGAATCATCTGCTTCCCCAACCATTTTGGCATATCCCAGGTGAACAACTACCCACAGCCCTCCCCTCCACTCCCATACCTAGAAGCTGTCATATATCTTTTCCCGAGTGCGCACGTGCCAGTTTTCTAATTTTTCTCTTTCTATGTTATAGCCCAGTGATTAAGACTGGAATTGAAACCCTGTCTCCCTAGAGAGGATTTAATCAAAGATTTCATGCCTCAGGACACCTCAGCCACCAAACCCCCTGATACTGCAGAAGAGCGGGAGGCGAGGATGGGGGGAAGGCAGAGGGAACGTCCGTGCTGAAGAGACTCCAAGCTGCAGAGGAGAGCTGAGGCAGCAGCAGCTCTCACACAGCTCGGCTGTAGCCTGCTGGCTGGCCTTGTTAGTGCAAAGAGAAGTTTGGATCCCAGCTCTGGCTCCAGGGACCGACCCTGTGTTTCACGCTACAAAATTATTACCTAAAAAACTCCATGTCAAAGCCTAAGTCAGAAAATTTTGTCCAGGTGAGATAGCAAATTGGCCAACGCAACCATTTTAAAGGGCTGAAATTTTGCACATAGCCAGACTGGAAGTGGCTATATCTTTTTGCTGACTCTCCCTTGGTGTCTAAGCATTGGTTTGCCTATCCTTCAAATATAAATTATTATTCTTCATTTGTATCTAAAACTGTGACAATATCTATTCTGTGAGTAAACACTTAAATGTACAGGTGAAACTCTGGATATCACATTTCTTTATCTGACATGTAAAACAGACCAAGAAAGGATGGTGGAGATAAAATAGCTGCCCAGGAGAGCCGTGCAGAAATTATGAAAAGCAGTCATGAAACATATTTGAAAGATGGCATGTGTAGGACGAGCATCCACATACATAAGTATCTGGCAAACACAAGAAAGCTTTTTATTAATTCTCTATTCGTTTTGCAACTTCACCGATAGAGGAGAAAACACTGGTATGGGGGTGGATCTACTGCTCCGAGCGGCTCAAGGAGTTTAAGGCGTTTCACAGTGCTGTTCTCAGCTCTCCAGCACCCTCAGCTGGACTTCGGCAGGGCAAGCGCCGTCCTGCCTTTTCTGTTGCTTATCGCTGTGTCTTTGCTCCTGTTGAAGCCTTAGAGAGTCTTTTCTTTTCTTTTCTTTTTTCTTTTTCTTTTTTTTTTTTTTGGGCAGAAATTCAGAGGAGCTTTATGTCCTCTGCATAAAACTATTCTTCTGAACACAAGCGAAGTAGTTGGATTTGTTTTGAAGCCAGTCATCCCTGACTTGCACACTATTTGCAATGCCAGGTTGTTATTTTGAGCCTGGGTGTGTTAAAGCAATTTTCCTTTTATTAATCTTTTACCTTGATGGCTAGCATTCAGATCACAGCTTGATATATTCCTGTACAGGACTTGAATCCCATATTACAGCTTGATTCCAAGTCAGTGAAAGGCTTAACAGTACCTGGAAAGCAATCACCAAGTTACTGTCATGCATACATCCCATAACAAACCTTGCCAGGATGAGGTCATGGCACCTTGAGCAAGCAAGAGCTCCCTCTTCATTTTCCTGGCTTTCTCCCCACGGGGTTTGTAGGTGCACAGAGGGACCTGTCAGCAGATGTTTCAGACAAGTACCCTGGCATGTAAGATGAACATGTAAAAATTCTTTTGGAAAGAATATCTGAAACTAGTTGCTTTGAAATACATTGTGTTGCACTTATCACTCACCAGTGGCAGCACCTTATGTACCTGGTGCTGCCTCACTACAGTGGATCAGCTGTATAGTTATCCCCCACCACAACAGACTTCAGCCAGCAGCTGGGCTCCTTTCCAGTATCACTTTTCAAATCTAAAGAAGCATCAACTTCTGAATATGGAAACAAAATGCCAACATGATTTTCTCCATAATGACAAATGTAAATCTTACATTAGGGATAGAAAGTAACTTTGATGCATAGTGACAATAGAAACAAGTCGTCCAAGTTTTTGTCTCATCTAAGGGAAGAATTACTGGCATAGAAAGTCTACTTACTCCCTTCTCCACCTCTCCCCTGAAAAAAAACCCAAAAAAACAACATTTAAAATTCTGTTTGGAACTAGTGTTCAAAATCAAATAGGTAGAGCTGTAGAATATGAGCAGATTTTAAAGTGCCTTCTCAGAAAACTATGCTCAGATGTATTCAAGTTTTTTAATATCACAGCTAATACATTGACACTATCAGTTCAAATACTCCATAAAGTGCCTCTTTAAGTACCACTCTATATTTACATGAAAAATTCCACAAGAAGTTAAGGGAGAGCGCAGACACTTCCTATTGCCTTCTGCTATCACAAATGGGGCAAAGAAAGACAGTCGCGTTTAGCAAAGATTCTCATTTTTCAGATGTGAAGACAAATCCTAGGTCTGATGTGCTTTACACACAAAGACTGAGTCCATAGTCAGATTTGAAATTTCAGCTTCTGTTCGAAAGAGTATCTCAGGCAAGGCTAGTCAATCAAAAAGCAAAGAAGATCTTAACAATTTGAAAGTAAAAAATTTGTATTTGAATGAACTAGTCCCCTCACTTCCTGGCAAAAATATACTAGCAGAAACTGCAATTAAGTTTCAAACAGATAAAAGCCCTATATAAATATTTCATTTATATACTTTCATAGTGTTAAATATTTAACATCACAAGGTTTAAAAATAAGATAAACAACTGATTGTTTCCTGGGACACTATCCCTGTTCATGGTTTGCTTTTGATTTAGAGACTATATTATGTAACCCCAGAGGTTACCATTTTCAATTTTTGTTACTAATTGCCATACAGAGAGGCTGCAGAGAAAACAGGTCACAGTGAGAGGCTCTTAGTCACACAGTCCTCCTGCTTCCTTCCTTCCTGTTGCACAAGTCTGTCAGCTTTTCTGGTCTAAGGAGATAGATCAATATCAGCGTGACTGTCACTTTTATTACTTGAGAAAACAAGCCTAAAAGTAGCTACAGTGTTATTGTGATACATACGGGGATACAGACAAATGCAGATATATTTTCTATTGGATGTTACTTCTCAGTTTCTCTTTTTCTCTTTCTTTTCAGTACAGAATCACAGTGCTGACTGGTTACAACTGTTCTCCCAGTGGCTGTGTTCTCTGCAAAAGTCAAAGAAAATTGATCTTAAATAGGATTTCTCTTACACTAACAATTTGTTAGCATTGTTTTTCCTTCCTGATTATTATCACTGGCAACAAAGGTTCTTAAAACATTTCATCTAGAACAAAACTTGCATTAAGGATTAAAAACTCGTCCTTGGTGGAGGCTTCACTTCTGCTATAAAAACAAAACCTTGCACTGGGCGCTAGAGGGCACAACAAATACCCTTTGGGTCCAGGGTATCTTAGAACCTTAATGTACTATACCAAGACAGAACAACGTACACAATAAACTGCATATTAATCCTAGGAAGAGGCATAAGAAAATTAAAAATAATTCCTGAACAGTTATAGTCTAATGTATTTCTTTTCTAAGATCGACGACTGTACCTTGCACTCTAGCCCATGGCATATAATTTAAATGAAGAAAATGCACGCACGCACACACACACATGTATAATATTAGCATTTCCACAGGAATTTATATAACAGCTATTATGGATCACAGAACTGTGTGCTGTATCATCTGATAAAGTGGGGGGCTAGGGGGGGCAAATCTTCATTTAGTTCAGTTGCTGAAGAAATCAATTAACCTAAGTGCTGTATGTGTTTGTACTTTACAGTGGCATCTATAATGGTTTTGATTGTGTTTATGACTCATTCCATTGTTGGGTTGAAGCAACAAACCTCACTGTTTCAGAGTAGTTTAGTTCTTGAACGAAAGAGAGTCTCATTATATCCAATAATGTATTCTTAGCATGCAGATTTTAAAGTTAGGCCATAAATTAACATAACTTGGAGACAATAAAATGTGTTAGTTATTTTCTCTCTCTTAGATGTGTTTGAAATGCAGGATTTTCTTATCTTTCCCCTATAATCATAGGAGAATTTTTTATAATTTTTATTTCAATGCTTGCAAGATATTAGAAGAGATTGTAAAAAAAAAAGCACTTAGTTAGTTTGAGGTATTCAGATAATCTTTTACATACTCCTAACAATAGCTATGGCTTGAAAGGCTGTGGGAGTCCAAGTATTCTAAGAGGGGAGGACAGCATTCATCTCCCTGTAATCACCTAGTGCTGCCAGATGTCTGCTGTAAGCCAAGTGGTGGGTCTCCTTCCACTAGCATTGAAGAGAGGGGAGGGATTTTCTTGGTCAGTACTTGGCATGTTTTTGCCTTAGAAAACCACGTAGGCCCACATCAAACTCTTGAGTCCCATTTTGCTATAAATCTCTCTATAATGGATTATCATTATGCTAGGGCTACTTTGCTGCCTTTCTCACACTTTCTATTTTCTTGGGTATTTTGTTTGCCTTTATTTTTCATATCTCAGGCTTGCTTTGTCAAGTAAGGTTAATTCATCTGACCAAACTCCAAGCCTACAGAAGACATCTAGTACAACACTACTGAAGCACAGCAACAAAATCATCTGATCTGGGGACTAAAGCATATCATAAAAAAAAAAAAAAAAAAAAAAAGAAAAAAGGAAAATTTTTTTTAA